>PVJN01012455.1:0-51279 GCA_004026805.1 Lasiurus borealis
GAGTGTCCACAGCCCGCCTACGTGCTCCCCCTTACCCCCCGCCCCAGGGAGCCGGGGAGCAGGAGGTGGCCACGTGCCCTGTCCTCCTGGCCAGCCTCCCAGGCCTCTGACTCGGTGAGCCATGGCTCCGGCCGCCGCGCTCGCCGCGTCCTGCGGGCGGGGCTGGCCCGGATCCTCTGGTCCCGGCAGAGACAAACCTGTTCAGCCAGATGACTGACTTCATCTTCACTCCGGCGTCTGGGGCCGGAGGGGGGACAGAACTACAACCGGAGGCTCAGGCGGGCACGAAGGAGGCTGGCGTTTCCCGGAGGGGTCGGCGGGGAGAGGGTGAGGGTGCCGCTGTGGGAGGAAGGGTGGGATCTGCAGGGCAGCCGCGAGCTAAGATGGTGGTCGGCTCCCAGTTTCCGCCTCAGGCCTGGCGGAGCCGGTTCCACCGGAAACGCGGTGGTGCCTGTGGGACGCCGAGATTCCCGGATTTCAGGGGAGAGAGGTCACGGGATTTGGAAATGGCACACACGTTGCACGTGGCTTTAACAGGTCACGGCTTTAGCCAAAACCGGTGTGGCTCAGCTGATAGAGCGTTAGCCTGCGGACTGTCAAGGGCATGTGCCTTGGTGGCGGGCACATCCCCAGTAGGGGGCGTGCAAGAGGCCACTGATTAATGTCTCTTATCGATGTTTCTAACTCTCTATCCCTCTCCCTTCCTCTCTGTAAAAAATCAATAAAATATATTAAAAAAAAAAAAAAGGAGTTACGATCCGATGTCCCTGAATGTCAGAAGCGGGGGCGGCCAGGTACCAGGCCGATTGATCGGTTTTGTAGGGTGTGGGAGGGGGTCTGAGGGAGGCTCTGCTGACATGGCTTCTCCAGGAGACCCCTTTCCTTCCTGAGGGGGATGGCACGCTTCCCCCAGAAACTCCCTGAAATGTGAATGTATTTCACAACTAACCCCCCACCCCCCAGACCGACTTCACCCCTCACCGATGACAGAGCCCCGTCCCTGGGCAAACATCCCCGGAGTTCAGCCACCTCCGGGGCACAGGTGGGTCGATAAGAATATTTGAGGGGCGCACCAAATATTTGCCGGGTCGCATTCCCTGACACGCCAGTTATCTTTTAAAAAAATATACAGGCCAAAAAACCGGGGTGGCTCAGTGGATAGAGCATAGGTCTGCGGACTGAAAAGTCCCAGGTTCGATTCCAGTCAAGGGCATGTACCTTGGTGGCGGGCACATCCCCAGTGGCGGGGGGGGGGGGGGCGTGCAAGAGGCAGCTGATCGATGTCTCTCTCTCATCGCTGTTTCTAGCTCTCTATCCCTCTCCCTTCCTCTGGGTGAAAAATCAATAAAATATATTTTTTTAAAAAAGAAAAAGGCTGTTACAATTTAATAGATCAATTAAGAGGTCATTTGTTTGCATGCCAAAAAAAATTATCTTAAAAAAAAGAAGAAGATGCAGCAGACACTAGATACTTTCTGGGCAGTGTGGACCCTTCTTTCTGCCCCATTCGCTGTGCCTTCTCTGAGGACCTGAGGTCCAAGAAGTCAGCCTTCCTCCTGCCTCTCTGTCCCCTCCTCCTCTCCTCTATCTTTCCTTTCCTTTTCTCACGATGGTTCTCTTCCGGCCTGGCTTCTCGCTCAGGAATGCTGAACTCACTTATATATCATCTCACTGTAGACGCATCCTTTGAGTTTTTCATAATAGTTATTGTATATACATATATATTTAAAAAAACAAAGAAGACTCTAAGGAACTAGTTACTCTTTTTTCTTTCTTTTTTAAAAATATATTCTATTGATTTTTTACAGAGAGGAAGGGAGAGGGATAGAAAGTCAGAAAAACATCGATGAGAAAGAGAAACATCGATCAGCCGCCTCCTGCACGCCCCACATTGGGGATGTGCCTGCCACCAAGGTCCATGCCCTTGACGGGAATCGAACCTGGGGCCTCTCAGTCTGTAGGCCGATGCTCTATCCATTGAGCCACACCAGTTTCGGCTACTTACTCTTTTTTTCTAAAAATATATTTTTATTCATTGCAGGGAGGAAGGGAACGGGAGAGAGAGAGAGAGAGAAAGAGAGAGAGAGAGAGAGAGAGAGTTAGAAACACCGATGATGAGAAAGAATCATGAACTGGCTGCCTCTTGCACACCCCCTGCTGGGGACCATGCCAGAGACCCGGCCACCGGCCCTGATGGGGAACAGAACCCTGACCTCCTGGTTCCTAGGTCCATGCTCCACCCCTGAGCCCCGCTGGCTGGACCCCCAGTTACTGCATTTTTCATGCGCAGACGTTCTGTGTGTAGAAGTGTCTACTTCTTGGTCAGAATCCCGGGGTGGAGTGTGGGGGTTTGGACGGATGGAGGAGGCTGATGTCTGTGTAGCTCCGAGCCTGTTTCCCTGCCTCTCTCGGTTGCAGTCACCCTGGCTGGTGACTGCTGATTGTGCCGAGCAACGTGTGCGGAGACGCGGTGAAATCACGTCGAAACCTCTGACCGCCGCCCCGGCCTTCCCGTGGTCGGCTGGCCGGTGTGTGAGTGTGTGTGTGTGTGTGTGTATGTGTGTGTGTGTTTGGCCAGAGCGTAGGAACACTCAGGATCCTGGGTCGCCGGCGTCTAATTATAGAAATCAGTGTGACTCGAAGCGTTGTTTCAGGCCTGGCGGAGGTGGAACTATTTCGGGCTTATCTGTACTCCCGGGGCTCGGCCCTGTGGGGTCATGACCCCAAACACGGGGTGTATCCCCAGGACACGTTGGCTCCCCTCACCCCGGCGGCACGGCTCCCGGGACCTCTGCTCAGACGCTCAGCGTCTCGGTGGAAAGAGAGGGCTCCTTCTGTGGGTTCCTTCCTTTCTTAGTTATGTTTTATTTTATTTATTTTTTAAATATATGTTATTGATTTTTTACAGAGAGGAAGGGAGAGGGATAGAGAGTTAGAAACATCGATGAGAGAGAGAGACATCGATCAGCCACTTCCTGCACGCCCTCCACTGGGGATGGGCCCGCCACCAGGTACATGCCCTTGACCGAATCAAACCTGGGACCTTTCAGTCTGCAGGCCGACGCTCTATCCACGGAGCTACACCGGTTCCGGCATTAGTTATGTTTTATTTTTATTGCTTATTTCGTTTTTAAATCTTGATTGTTAAAAGTATGACCCAGGACCTCCCTTCCCCCCGCTTCATTTAACCTTCCCCAGCCCGCTCCTTCTCCCTCTAACTCCACCCCCCAAGGCCCTCACCACCCCATTGTCTGTGTACCCCGATTATGCGTACGTGCCCATTCTTTCCCACCATCTGTGTGTCTCACAGACACCACGATGAACTACAGCTGTGATTCAGTCTTCCCGAGTCTCAGCCCCAGCACATCCCCACCCCCCCACCTCCAACCCTGCAAGCCCCCTCCTGGAGATGGAGCCCACAACCCAGGCAGGTGCCCTTCACCGGAATCGAACCCGGGACCCTCCAGGCTGCAGGCCGACGCTCTAGCCACAGAGCCAAAGGGCTATCTTTTCTTTTCAAACAGCTCCCTCTTCTGGCTGAGCGGGAAATGGAGGCACACACTGGTTTCTTCTAGAAAAAAAGTTATTTCTTTTTAAAAAAAGACCAAAGATTCCCTGCACAGGAGGGTGGAGGGTGCAGGGTGCAGGGTGCACCGTGCTCTTGGGGTGAACGCAACGCCTGTCGGGAAGGAGGAGGAGGTGCCGTGGGGTGGCGTGCAGGGCTGCCGGGTCCGAAGGTGAGGAAATCCGCAGACGGCTGGGAGCCGGCCTCAGGACATGACCGTGTTGGGACAGCCCCCCAGAAACTCACACCCCCACCCCCACCTTCCCCCGCACGCCTCTTCCTTAGTGTGGGAGTCCACATGCCAGGGTCAAGGCCATCACTTTATCAGGGTGCTCAGGTTATAGCTAGCGGCGGGGGTTGGGGGGGGTGGGGGGTGGGTAGGAGGGAGAAGTGGGGAGAGAGGAGAGGGATAGATGGTGATGGAAGGAGATAGACACTAGACTTGGGGTTGTAAGCACTCACTATACCACAGCTGGTGGTGGGTTACGGAATTGTACATCTGACACCTAGGTAATTTTCTTAGCCGATGTGACCCTAATACATTCAGTAAAAACATGAAAAACAGTACAGTGGTACCTCGAGATACTAGTGCCCTAACATACGAGATTTTTGAGATACGAGTCGTCGAGCGAGCGATTTTTGCTTTGAAATACGAGCAACTTTTGAAATAGGAGTCATTGCGCGGATCGGCCAGCTGCACACGACCCACCAGTTTACCGCGACTCGAGCGTCTCATAGTTTCCCACGCCTCAAGGTTACGGAGTGAATTAAACTCATATCTCGAGGTACCACTGTATTCTCAAAGGAAACGCTGTTTCCACCCACCCCCCTTCATTTTTTATCCAATGGGGCCCCTTGTCCATCTCTGAAATATTTTCAGCTCTCTTTGAACATCACTTTCTATTTTGGTGAACGCCAAGCGTTTTCCTTATTTCCTCAAATAACACACCAGCGTTCCTTTTTATATAGCTAGCATTTAAAATTTAAGAATAAATTACACATTAAGATTAAATTTGGAACTTAAACTCACAGGTACTAAAGCCAATCAGAATTTTAAATTAAACTTGAGTTAGAAACATGCAAAGGGAAATCAGAATTAGTTAAAAAAAAAAAAGTCAGATCTCTGTGAAACTAAAAATGTGACTACTTCTACCCAGGGACAAGTAGGGTATCTTCATTTGGTTGGTAGCCATTTGAAAAATTATTTCTGAAAATTAAAACAGCCCTGACTGGTTTGGCTCAGTGGGTAGGGGTCTCGTGTTCAATTCTGGTCAAGGGCATGTACCTTGGTTGCGGGTACAGCCCCAGTAGGAGGTGTGCAGGAGGCAGCTGATCGATGTTTCTGGCTCTCTCTCCCTCTCCCTTCCTCTCTGTAAAAAAAATCAATAAAAATATATTTTAAAAAAATTAAAACACACACACACACACACACACACACACACACACACACACACTGAAAACAAATTAAACAAAATGGACCAAACTTTTTTTTAAAAGGTGAAAGAAGAATAGAAAAATAAATAAATAATCAATTAAAAATACTAAAATGATAACAGATGAGTACTAAAACGTTGGCTCGATAAAAACGGGCAAAGAGGTCCCCATACTCCTCCCCACTCCCACCACAGCCCCTCCCTCCCCTCTTCCTCTTTTTGCCTCCCTGCCCTCCTCCCCCTCTCGGTGAGACTATAATGCTTGAGTGTGGTTACCCCCTAAGCAAAAAGAAGACTTGATTGAAAATGCACCTTCAGGTCTGGTTAAATCCAGGCGCTCTAACTGTATAATCCTGGAGCTTCTCTGTACCTGTCTCTCTCTTGTTTTACGTTTATTTTTATGGCTGATAATATTACAGATGTCCCCCATTTCCTGCCTCCCGTTGCCCCCCCTCCACCCAGCCCCCACCTCACCCCTGTTTCGTTGGTTTTCTTTTCCCCTCACAAGGCGTGTGGGCTCCCTGAGGCTGAGACCGTGTTTATTATTATCACGTGTCCTTTGCCCCCCAACATCCGTTCCTGCAGAAAGCCGGCCTTCCACTGGCCTGCGTCCCCGTGACCGGAGGGCAGGCAGCAGGGACCCAGGCGGGGTTCCAGACTGAACCCCGCTCTGCCTCGTTACCCGTCCGGGGCTTTGAAAACCTACAGTAAAAAGTCCCCATAGTTTGGCTATTTGTTTCTCTCTCAGACTAATCCAGATTCGGTGCTCACAGCTATTCTTGCACGGTGAGCAGCTTTTAACATTGAACCGCAGGCGGCACGCCAAGGGCACGCGTGTGGGGGGAAATAAAGTTATTCTGGGATGCACGCACGCATGCCGTGACTCCTTCCTGCTCCCCGTTTTCCCTCGCCCCTTCTGAAACCCCAAGTGTCCGCGGAGTTGGGGCCCCTCCCGCAGAGGCCGGGCCGCCACCAGAGGGCAGCGCACACCTGTGTGCCATCCATTGGCCTCGGTTCCGCCTCACCAGACTGACCCGCTTTGCCAGAATCCGTGTGGGCCCTGCTTTTCTGCCCGAGTTTCCTCTCGCACCTGCCGTTCCGCTTAAAACCTGCAGGTACGTCATGCCTTTCAGATGGCGTGTGTCTTTTAAGAGCTGCACAGCATGACATAACGCGTTCCTGCACGACGGGAAGTAATTCTACCAAGTGTGTATATAGCCAGCCTTGTGGTAAACTGCTCGCCGGCAATTTTATAGCTGGTTTCCATTAAAAAAAAAAAAATCTTTAGCTTACACACACACGTGCGTTAGTAGGGGAAAAAGGAGATTTAATGTTTTTTTGTTTTTTTTTAAATAACCCCATAGAAAGGAGAAATTGAGCTTTTTTTGGAAATAGGAAGTCACGGTATTATTACCTGATTGTTCTGTCTTTTGTGCGCTGACTACATACTTACCTTTTTCCGGGTGACTTTCTGTTGCTGGCTGGGTGTAGCTCTCTCGGGAGGGCGTTATTTTATTTTATTTTATTTTAATTGATTTTTCACAGAGAGGAAGGGAGAGGGAGAGAGAGTTAAAAACATCGATGAGAGAGAGACATCGATCAGCCGCCTCCTGCACACCCCCCACTGGGGATGTGCCCGCCACCAGGATACGTGTCCCTGACCGGAATCGAACCCGGGGCCTTTCCGTCCGCAGGCCAACGCTCTCTCCACTGAGCCACACCGGCTAGGACTGTGGGCTGTGTTTTTAACGGGGGCAGAATGAAAAGCGGGTCCGGACGGTACATGTTTGGTGTGAAACACCCCCAGTATTCTTTCTTCTCCCACGTCCTTGCCAACAGGCAGTGCACCCAGACTGTCGATTCTGGGCTTCTGGCTTCACCCTCGGGTGGGTGGGAGATGTCTGCTTCCCCACACCTTGACTCATGGGTTATTTTCTCTCCTCGCCGTTCTTCTGGCTGCAGGAGGGCATTCAAACATTGAACTCGGAGCAGCCTGCTATTATTGCAAGGTGTCTATTTATAGTAGGCAAAGGAGGCGCCGTTGCCATAGAAACTAGAACAGCAATCAATTCAGAACCCCCGGAGAGGGTAAGTAAAGATGGGAAGTCTTATGAATAGGAAGCAATAACACTCAGAATCCCTCATAATTATTGGGAACATGAAAAACAGGGTTTTGTGTGTGTGTGTTTTTTTTCCCCCAAAGGATTAACAGATGGGAAGGCAGGTCACCATTAGGGTTCATCTCCTGGTATAAATGTGCGCAACTGTCACAGAGCGAGATGTGCTCTCCCTTTAAGATCTGTCAAGAAGTCAGTTTTTAAAATATATATATATATATATATATATATATATATATATATATATATATTATTGATTTTTTTACAGAGAGGAAGGAAGAGGGATAGAGAGTTGGAAACATCGATGAGAGAGAGACATCGATCAGCTGCCTCCTGCACCCTTCCTACTGGGGATGTGCCCGCCACCAAGGTCCATGCCCTTGACCAGAATCGAACCTGGGACCCTTCAGTCCGCAGGCCAACGCTCTATCCACTGAGCCACACCGGTTCCGGCCAGACAGGCATCTTGACCAAACCCACACCTTCCCCACCCGCTCGGTGTTAAATCCGCTGGGTGAGACCAGAGAGGAGGCCAGCAGTCACGGCCCATGGCCATCACTGGGTTCAACACCTGGCGCCGGATCGCGGGGGTCTTTCCACGGAACCACTGCGGAACGCGTGGGGGCAGCTCCCCGAGGAGCCTGCAGGCAGCGGGGCCGGTGCTGCTGGAAATGAGGTCCGTTTCCCCTCAGAACCAGGGGTTCATGTGGAAAAGGTAATTTATAGGAGCAAGCCCAGGTCCTCTCTCTCCGGGGCCTCAGGGGCGGCTGGTTCTTGCCAGCGGGCGCTCAGGGAGAGGAAAGCCAGAGAAAGGTCTTTTCCTTAGAAAACCAATGCCCCTTTGTAACCCAAAGCCACGGCCGCTCGCTGGGAGGGACCCTCCAGGAAACCCGGGCCCGCACTTGACTTTCCGCCTGAACGGCAGAGGACGCTCATAGCGAACCAGGAGCCCAAGTGCCTAAAAACACTCCTTCGCCGAATGAAAAGCTGGTGGCGGGCACATCCCCAGTTCGGGGCGTGCAGGAGGCAGTTGATGGATGTCTCTCTCTCTCATCGATGTTTCTGGCTCTCTATTCCTCTCCCGTCCTCTCTGTAAAAAAAAAAAAAAAAAAATCAATAAAAATATATTAAAAAAAAAAAAAGTCTCGCTGAGACCAGTTTAGCTCAGTGGATGGATCGTTGGCCTGCGGACTGAAAGGTCCTGGGTTCCATTCTGGTCGGGGGCATGTACCTTGCTTGCGGGCACATCTCCAGTGTGGGGCATGCAGGAGGCAGCTGATCAATGTCTCTCTCTCTCATCGATGTTTCTGATTTTCTATCCCTCTCCCTTCCTCTCTGTGAAAAATCAATAAAATATATTTTTAAAAAATCAATAAAATATATTAAAAAAAAAAAAAAGTCTCAAGAGAGCTCGGTCAGAAGCAGCAGGTACAGATGCTGAAAGATGAGGAGGAAACGCCAGTCATGGTTCGACAAGCCTTTATCTCCCAGGGAAACAGGCGCCTCTAAACCAGGATGAGAACTAGAGGTCCAACGCCCCGAATTCGTGCGGGGGGGAGGGGTGGGGCTGGGGGAGGGGGCTCAGTCCTCGAAGCCCCCAAGAGCCCCGGCCTCACCTGCAAGGTCATCCGGACAGTGGCCTGGAAGGTCATCATCCGGGGCTCTTCCTGCTGTCCGCTCTCATTAGCATACGCGCTAATTAGCTTGGATAACCAGTTCTGAGGCCTAATCTCTTCAGCTGTAGCTCCTTAAGCCGGGTCATTACCAGGCTCACACCCGCTCGGGAGTTAAAATAACAAACACCCACGCTGGCCCGGATTCCGGTGAAGAAATCGAATCTTTATTTCTAGGATGTTAGCACAATATACTCCACACAATCGCTTCGATCTGTACTTAACAAAATACATTATAGCACTGTACAAACTGGATCGGTTTGGAAAAACACGCGTGTAACGTCTTATTAAACATGGTACTTTGTCTATATATTATATTATATATATATATATATTTATATTTCCATAACTTTATTTACTTTAAAAAGATAATGAACTCTCTTTTGTTCAGTACTCGGTGTGACCGGGAAAGCACAGCCTAAGGGCTAAGGGAGGGCGAGGGGGTCTCTCTTAGCAAAGGAGAAGAACAGAACGCGAGGGAGGATACCACCTGTGGGTCTCATCGATTCTCAGTTAAGGTACCAGTGGAATGTAAACAAATTTTTTTTTTTGTAATTATTACTATTTTATTTTTTTACAAAAGATGTGTCATCAAATACACATGCA
This sequence comes from Lasiurus borealis, assembly GCA_004026805.1. Lineage (NCBI taxonomy): Eukaryota > Metazoa > Chordata > Mammalia > Chiroptera > Vespertilionidae > Lasiurus > Lasiurus borealis. The sequence goes on from PVJN01012455.1 coordinate 9,395, forward strand.
CAGAGGTCGGCGTGCTAGCGGCTGTCCTCGGATTTCCTTAACAACGTGGTCCAATCGGAAGTCTTTTTTTTTTAATAATTTTTTTTTATTGTGTTACACGTATACCAATCGGAGTCTTTAAAAACGGTAGCCTTTGGCACTTGGAGTAGAAAAAGAACCTATTAAGATTTATGTCAAGAAGAAAAAAAAACACACGTCAAGTGACGAGAGCAGGTCTGTAAAATCTCCCGCCAGGAAGTAAGAAAGAGATCGGGAAGTACCGCACTGCACTGGAGAAGCTGCAGTTATTTTTTTTGTTGTTGTTGTGTTTTTTTCTTTAGAAAGTACCCCAAAACCTTACTCCCTAGGAACGGGCCAAAGCCAGGCTGGTCGGGGTGGGGGGCGTGTCGGGGGGAGAAATAGGCAAGGCAGTGTTTGGGTCCCTCTTCCCACTGGGAGAAGGAAGATGCCAGAAGGGACGGAGCTGGATCTGTGTTTTATTGCCAGTGTTAATTCTGCTGGTTTCGGCTGCATCCCCTAAACTCCAGGAGGCGGGCTGCTCTCTCTCTCTCTCAGGCTCGCCCCTTCCCTGCAGGTGGTGGTGGTGATGGGCCCGCTCCGCTCTGGACAAGGCCTCTGCTCGCTCTGCCACCTGCGCCCACCCAGGGGCGCGCACGGGGTGGGCCTGGCCTGGCTGGAACCTGGGTGCCCTCCCCCCCACCCTGGCAGTCCTGCGTGGAGGAGAGGGTTCTAAGAAAATGTCCGACCCTGCGCTCCCAGGAGCAAAGACGGCTCTCCGCCGAAAGGAAATGTTGGCGCTGGGAACACCTCGGCGTGATTTGTGTTCCTGTTCTGGTTGGGGATGTTGTCAGCCACTCGGGACAGTCAGCCACCGCTGTCCTGTGCCTGCACCAAGCACCGAGACCGGGCCTGTGTTAGAGGTTTTAAAGAAATGCATCCTTGCCGAAACCGGGGTGGCTCGGTGGATGGAGCGTAGGCCTGCGGACTGAAAGGTCCCAGGTTCAATTTGGGTCAAGGGCCTGTATCCTGGTGGCGGGCATATCCCCAGTAGGGGGCGAGCAGGAGGCGGCTGATGGATGTCTCTCATCGATGTTTCTAACTCTCTATCCCTCTCCTTTCCTCTCTGTAAAAAAATCAGTAAAATATATTTAAAAAAAAAAGAAAAAGAAATGCATCCTTCGCGTACCCTGGGGCAGCGGTCGGCAAACTCATGGGTCCGCAGAGCCAAATACCAACAGGACGATTGGAATCTCTTTGGAGAGCCACATTGTTTAAACTTGAACGCCTTCTCACGCCACTTCTGCAACACAGACTCGCCCGGACCGCGGTCTTTTGTGGGGAAGAGCCACACTCCAGGGGCCAAAGAGCCGCAGGTGGCTCGCGAGCCGTGGTTTGCTGACCGACCCCCCCGCCCCGGGAGATCCTCTTGTTACCGTTTGCCTCTGTTTCCCTTTTTCAGTGGTTGTTTTTCACTTTAAAAGTAAGTAGAAGAGCTTATCTATGACATAAAAAAAACGTGTAGATATGTATAGAAAATCAATAGCTAAAGGACGAGCCGTAAAACGCCAAGGAGGATCGCCACCGTCCACCAGGCGTGTGTGAAACAAGGTCGTTTTTCAGGGACGCAGACTCACCCACGGAGAGAGCCGGGCTCCTCGGTGAGCCAGAGAGCCGGACTCCTCGGTGAGCCGTGCCCACCCTCAAGTAAAAAGCAAGCCGCCAACAAATAAAAGCAAAGCACAGCCGCCCGCAGCGTGTGGTGGCTGCGGTGGCAGAAAGCGTAATTTTGAAGAAGAAAAATACAACAAAAAACGCGCACCAAACCTTGATCAGTGTGGCCTGTGACAGCCCCTAGGGGGGTGGGAGTTTTGGGGGGCTGCGGGGTGTCCGCATCAAACAGGAAGCGGCCGGCAGACAGGAGCATCATCTCTCTGCACCCCACTGACTGCACAGCTAGGTAGACCTGGGGGGCGGGGTGCAGGGGGGGGGCATGGGAGATCCCCAGACTAACCAGCACCCCCACAGGCGGGCGTGTGGGGTGCAGATTTTGCCCAATGGATATATAAAACCGGTGGCCTGGTGGTGGGGGACCGAGTTTGGGATCCCCGCTGCTGCTTGAGAGAAAGAGGTGTGTGTGTGTGTGGGGGGGTCCCCTCACGTTGGCACATTCAGGAAGGGACGTGGTGCCCAGGCTGTCTCCCCAGCGGGCCGTCTGCAGAGATGAGGACCTGGAGCAGAGCCTGGTCCTCGCAGCCAGAGGTCCTCGCCTTGTGCTTCTGCCTCCCCCCGGGGGTGGGGGGTAGGGGGGTACCTCATGTGCCCAGAGGAGCGGTCCCCAAGGGTGCGTGCATCTCTGACACTGGAGGAGCCAGTCTTGGGGCGAGTCCTTTTCCCCATCTTCCCATCCCCTCACCCTCATCCCCCTCCAGCTCAGTGGTTCTCAACCTTCCTCATGCCAGGACCCTTTAATGCAGCTCCCCATGGGGTGGTGACCCCCAACCATAACATTATTTTCATTGCTACCTCCTAACAGTCATGTTGCTCCTGTTGTGAATCGTCATGTCAAATATCTTATATTTTTCTGATGGTCTTAGGCCGACGACCCCTGGTGATGGGATCTATGGACCCTCCCCAAAGGGGTCGCGACCCACAGGTTGAGGACCACCCAGCTGCTGGGACAGAGCCCCTTCCTCCCCACATCCCCATCCCCCTCCCACCTCCCACCACCCCAATCTGCTGGGACAGAGCGCCCATCGCATCCACGCCGGGTCCCTCTTGGAGGCGGGTGCGCCTTGGGGATGGGGGACCCCCCAGCACCCTCCCCCTGCACCCCCTCGCTCAGTCCCTGTAGGCGCGCGTCGGGGAGGTGCCCTTGTAGAAGATGTTGCGCGTGTGCTCGGGGCTGCCGCTGCGCTCGGGGATGAGGATGACGTTGCCCTTGCGGCGCAGCGTGGAGTCGCGCGAGGACGACACGGACAGCGTCTCGGAGCCGCCCTCGCTGCCCTCCACGGGCGTGACGCGCACGGCGTGGTGGTGGTGGTGCAGGTGCTGCTGCGCGTGCGGGTGCGGGTGCAGGGGGTCCTCGCAGCAGCTCTCCGAGTCGCGGTTGAGGTCGTTGAGCTCGTAGGTCTGGCGCAGGCCGCCGCCGCCGCCGCCGCCCTTGTCCGGCGCCCTCCACTTCCAGGAGCCGCTGCCCTCGCCCTCGCCGGACGCGGGCATCTGGATGACGGGCGGCGGCGCGCGGCTGTTCTCGGGGTGCGCCTCCACGCGCACGATGCTCCCCCCTCCGCTTCCCCCGCCGCCGGGCTCCGCCGCCAGGTCCGCCAGCGCCTTGTAGCGCACGGAGCCCGCGCAGGGGCCCCCCGGCGCGCCGTCCGCGCCCCCGGACACGGCCGCCGCCGCCTTGGCCATGGCGATCACCTGCATGATGCGCGGCCCCCCGCCTCCCCCACTGCCTCCCCCACCGCTGCCTCCACCTCCCCCGCCGCCCCCGCCGCCGCGGCCGCACGTCCTCTCGGCCGCCTTCAGCCACTTGGCGCGCGCGGAGCCGCCGCGGGGGGACGCGCCCAGCGCCTCGTGCGCCTCCTCGGGGATGTGCACGAGCGGCGAGGCGCCGGGGCGCGGCTGCAGGGACACGCGCGGCCCCCCGCCCGCCGCCGCCGCCGCCGCCGCGCTGGTGCAGCCGGGCCCGGCCGGCAGCTTGAGGAACGCGGCGCCGTGCGGGTCGCCGTTGGCCGCGCGCATCTCAGCGGCCGCGGCTGCGGCAACGGCGGCGGCGGCGGCTGCGGCGGCGGCGGCTCGCGGCGGCTCGGACCCCGCCGGGTCCGGCTCCAGCGCCGCGGGCAGCGCCAGCTTGCGGCTCTCGCTCTTGCTGCGCCACTGGCTGAGCAGCTGCTTGGAGCGCGCCGAGTCCATGGAGGCGTGGATGCTGGCGTGGCGGCGCGCGGGCTCCTCGGCGGTGGACGCGGCGGCGGCGGACGCGGCGGAGGCCAGGGGCGCGCCGGCGCGCGGCAGCGTGTTGCTGAAGGTCACCAGCCCCTCCTTGCCCAGCGCGCTGCGCGGCGTGATGACCTCCACGTCGGCGCTGGCGCGCTGCAGGCTGGGCAGGTCGCGCGCGGCGGCCCCCGTGCGCGCCAGGATGGCCTCGGTGTGCGCGATGCCGTCGCAGGCCGCCCCCGCCGCGCCCCCCGCCGCCACCCCAACCCCGGCCTTGGCGTCCGCGTGCAGGTGGCCGGCCACCAGCGAGCGCAGCGCCGCCTCCCGAGGCTGCAGGCTCTCCTCGCTGGGCAGGAAGTTGCCCACCGCGTACAGGCCCTGCGGGGGGAGAGGGGAGAGGAGGGGTGGGTGGTGTGGGTGCGGGAGGGAGGGGTGTGTGCGGGGAGGGGCGTGAATGGAGGAGGGGAGAATGCAGGGGTGGGTGGGGGGCGTGAATGTAGGGAGAGTTGAGTGCGGGGGTAGGAGGAGGGAATGCGGCAGGACAGGAGGCACGGAGAGCTTTGCCCAGGGAACCCCTGACCACCTGGGAGGTGCGCTCTATTTTGTTTTTTGTTTTTTTAAATAACTGTATTTAAATGTAGGCGAATCCTCCACTGGACTGCAAGTACCCTCTGCCTGCCGTGTTTTCACTGGCCTTTACGCTGTAAACCCGGTGAGGATGCACTTTATTTGGCACTCTTTGGGTGCTCCGTGTAGTGCCTGCCACAGATCAAATATTGCATAAATGCAGAATGAATGAGTGAATGAATGAATGGATGGATGGATGAAATAGACAATCTCAGTTTCCTTATTCCGAGGACACTTCCCTTGAGGAAGATCTGGCTTGAAAACAGATTTCTGTCAAACAATTCCATATTAGTTGGATCACTTGGATCCAGGTGCCATATTTATATGATCTTCCACTAACCCTTCACTGTCACTATCCCCTCTCCCCGTCTGTAAAATGATACTCCTCCCTGGCTCATGTGTGTGTGTGTGAGTGTGTGTGTGAGCATGTATGTGTGCGTGTGAGAGTGTGTGTGTGCATGAGTGTATGTGTGTATGTGAGTGTGTGTATGTGTGAGAGAGAGAGTGTGTGTGAGGGTGTGTGAGGGTGTGAGGGTGTGAGTGTGTGTATAAAGATAAAGTACAATATGCTCTCTAAGATCGCAGCGTCTGCCCATGGTGTGAGGTTAGTAACTCATTCGACAGAAAGCTGGCTGTGTGCTTTGGGTTGGAATGGCCACGCAGCCCGGCTGCTGGTCCTGAACAGAATCTGTCCTGTCAGTGAATCTTTACCGGGGAGCCCGGCCTCTGCGGGTTTTCCGCGTCAAACTGCGGCTTATCCCGTAACCGTAGCGATAGCCAGCGGCTTACCAGGTACAGAGCGATCCCCCCTCCGATCAGGAAGCCGCAGTAGACGTCCACGGGGTGGTTCTTGTACTGCGTGATGCGTGTCAGCCCGCAGATGATGCCGCAGATGATGAAGGTGAAGACCAGCAGCGGCTTGAGGAGCTTCGAGGAGTCCGTCAGCGTGGAGTTGAAGTACATCTGACACGCGGGAGACAGAGGTTAGGGAGGGAGGACGGCCGTTTGACTACGACATTATCTATGCATGTAAAAGCCCAGCCACCAGGACGGCAGGACGACCAGAACGACTGGTTGCTATCACAAGCGCTGCAGCAGCCAACCAGCCTGATCCGGGCTCCCATCAGCCCCTTCTCCCCCTGACCAGCCTGGCCCTGAATGGCCCCCAACACTCCTATCAGGGGTGGGGCCAGTGGGCCAACTGTCTGCAGTCTCTCCCCCCCCCATCAACCCGCCCTATGGGCCCCCAAGGTCGGAGCCCATCTTTGCACAAATTCATGCACCAGGCCTCGAGTCATCAAATAAAAAGTCTGAGCAAAGCACTTGACACCAATGCTACTGTCCACCGCTCTCTCTACATTCTCTCTCCAGGAGGAAGGACATAAAGATAGAGCTCATTAAGAAATTAACGTCATTGAATTACACGGAAGTCTGAAAAAGATGGAAGCAGTGCAGTGAGCCACACACGTGTTTAGCCTCCAGGGTATCTATAATAATCAAAGTGTAACATGCAAATCAACTGAACCCCCGAACAGCAGAACGGCCGTCTGGACGACCACACTAGGACACGCCCTGGCTCCAGGCCAGCCAAGGCGGGTGCGATGCGATTGGTCAGGAGGCCCTGCCATCACCCCATGATTGCCCCGATTGATTGGAGGGCTATGTGATAGATTGCCCCACAGAGGGAAGCCCAGGCCACCGATTGGCAGGCTGGGGCGGGTGGGCGGGGCCTTCTGCAAGGTGATTGATCATGGCGCTCCCAGACTGTGAGAGGGCACAGGCTGGGCTGAGAGACCCCCCCCCCAAGTGCACGAATTTCGTGCACCAGGCCTCTAGTCCTATAGAATGAAAGGCTAATGTGAAAACTGTCCCCTCAACCAGGAGCTCAACCAGGGGGTGGGGCCAGCCTATGGTCCATGGCCCTGCCCCCTAGCTGTCCCCACTCCCGATTGGCCCCGATGGGAGCAGGTCAGCCAGACCCCACCTGTGCACGAATTCTTGCACTGAGCCTCTAGTGTGTCACAACTCGGGTTCATCTGTCTCACCTACAACCTCATGAGCTATGGTAGCACTGAGCAATGATGACAGTCCACAGCACAGCCCTTATCCATGCCGCACTGGCCAAGCGCTCACAGCTACAGAACAAAGCAACTCAAGCTCGTGCGTGCTTGCAGATGCGGACGTAATATGATGATTTCAGTTTTTTTAAAAATATATATTTTATGGAATTCTATGCTGCCATTAAAAAGAAGGAATTCTCACCATTTGCAGCCACCTGGATGGAACTGGAGAGCCTTATGCTTAGTGAAATAAGCCAGTCAATGAGGGAGAAGCATCACATGATCTCACTCATTGGTGGATAATAAAGAACATTATAATCTGATGTACAAAAGGATAGATACAGAGGCAGTAAAGCCTTGAACAGACTGTGAAATTATAGCAGGAAGATTAAAGTTAGGTGGGGTAGATGGGAGATCAATCAAGGGACTTGTATGCATGCATATAAGCATAACCAATGAACATAGACACCGGGGGGGGGGTTGGGGTATGCCTGGGAGGGAGGGGGGGCATGGGGAGACTGTATAAAAAATTAATAAAAAAATATATTTTATTGGTTTTTAACAGAGAGGAAGGGAGAGGGATAGAGAGTCAGAAACATCAATGAGAGAGAGAGATCGATCAGCCGCCTCCTGCACACCCCCCACTGGGGATATGCCCGCAACCAAGGTACCTGCCCTTGACCGGAATCGAACCCAGGACCCTTCAGTCCACAGGCCGACGCTCTATCCACTGAGCCACACCGGTTTCGGCAGATTTCAGTTTTAGAATTTACAGCCTCCCCACCGTTCACAGTCCCCTCTCACAAAACCCACTACCCCGCTACAGGGATGCCAGGCTTCGTGCACGCACAGCTGCCTGAACAACCACTGCCTGTCTCACTCTGCCTCTGGCAGCGCCCGGGTTCTGCTCTCGGTGCCCGGCGTGGGGGACTCCCGTGCTGAAGCTGGCCGCTCTTTTGTCACGCGGCGGGCGGCACGGTGGACCCGGGAGGAGGCAGACGCAGCCCTGGCTTCCTCTGGCCCCCAGACCCAGGAGAAGCACCCCGTTACTCACCGACACGTACACGGCGGCAAAGGCAGCGAGGGTCGCGTGCTGGGACGGGAACGACTTCCTGCCGGAGGAAGACAGCCACGTCACGCCTCGGTCTCAGACACACCGCCTGCCCACCCACCAGGGTACCGGTGGCCAGAGGTCCGGCTCCCAGGCCACGAGGCAGGAGCTGTGCCTCTCATTTGCCTTGTTTTTTGGGGAAGAGGGAGGGATGGAGGCACTGCTACCCACCCCTGGCGCTGAGGCCAGCAGGATGCCCCAGTCACCTCTCTGCATGACTGCAGTGACCGCGGGAAGTAGAGACGGATGGGAGACATTCTAATTGGTGTTTGGTATTAGGATTGTGACAGCGTCAAGTGAAAGTTCATAAAACCTAGGACTTTAAAGCTTTCCTTTTTTCTTCTAAGCTCCTAAATATATGGTTTCATGTACGTCACGTTTTAAGACAAAATTATTTCCTCAGAGCCCCGGGTCTAAGTATGTGTGTGTTTTTACGGTCCATAAAAGCATAAGAAAGATATCTCATCCTCACAAAACGTTTCTCTGCATCTTCCCCTTTAAATACATTTTATTGATTTTTTTACAGAGAGGAAGGGAGAGGGATAGAGAGTTAGAAACATCGATGAGAGAGAGAGACATCGATCAGCCGCCTCCTGCACAACCCCCACTGGGGATGTGCCCACAACCAGGATACACACCCTTGACCGAAATCGAACCTGGGACCTTTCAGTCCGCAGGCCAACGCTCTATTCACTTAGCCACACCGGTTTGGGCTGTCTTCTGTATTTTTTGAAGTGCCAGGTCAGAAGCTGCACAGATCTGGGTGTGCTCCTGCAGTCCCAGACGTTTTCCCTCTGAAAACTCAACCGAAAGGCAACTCCCCTTGGTGGTTTCGTAAAACGTACAACGCATGAGCAAGTATCACGGGCATTTCGTCTTCTACCCACGTCAGCACCGGATACATACCGAGAGGAAGCCTCGGCCAACTATACAAATAGCCTAAAATAGCCAAGACCGGTGTGCTCAGTGGATAGAGCATCAGTCTGCGGACTGAAAGGTCTGCCCAGGTTCGATTCCGGTCAAGGGCATGTACCTTGGTGGCGGGTGCATCCCCAGTGGGGGGCGTGCAGGAGGCGGCTGATCGATGTCTCTCTCTCATCGATGTTTCTGACTCTCTATCTCTCTCCCTTCCTCTCTGTAAAAAATCAATAAAATATATATTTTTAAAAAATAGCCTAAAATAAACCAATTGGGACTACCTCAAAGCACCGGGAGCAGAGGGAGGGTCAGGTTTGGGGACCGGAAGGCGAGTTGCAAAGGGTGAGCCTGCCCTGGGGACACAGAGAGGGAGACGGGGAACCAGCCACCTCTGGGCTTCTGGGGGGCAGCGGCCCCAGAGGCCACAGAACGGAAAAGCAAACACAAGCCAGGATCATGGGGGCCGAGAACCGCCTTCCTGAGAGTCCCCCCTTCCCTCCCCACAGTGGCTAAGGAGCATGCACCCCACCCCCAGCCGGCCGGGGCTCGGCGCCCGCCTACCTGCCACTGTTGATGACGGTGAGGTCGGAGCCCGAGCAGATGTCCTCGAGGATGTAGGAGTTCTCGGTGCAGGAGACGTTGAGGGAGGTGTAGTTGGGCTTGCACACCGTCAGGAAGTAGGGCGCCTGGTACCCCGTGGACAGCTGGATGATGTCCGTGATGAGGGCGGTGGAGCACAGCCCGAACACGTGCACACCTGTGTGGCGGAAGGCGGACCTGTCACCGCTGGGCACCCAGCACAGTGCGAGGCTGGTCACCCTCGACCTTCGCACCGGGGGCGACTGCTCTCTCCGTTTCCAGGAGATGGTACAGGACACCCTACGCTGCTGACCAGCTGCCTCCGGCCCACAGACGGGCAACGGGCATCTTCAAATGGGCACCGGAGGGACGGGTGTCGGGCTGGTTAAATAGATTCCCGATAGCGGATACAGCGGCACCTCGAGATACGAGTTTAATTCGCTCCGTAACCTTGAGGCGTGGGAAACTATGAGACGCTCTAGTCACGGTAAACTGGTGGGTCGTATGCAGCCGGCCGATCCTCACGATTGTTCGTATCTCAACTGCTGCTCGTATTTCAAAGCAAAAATCGCTCACTCGACAGCTGGTATCTCAAAAATCTCACATGTTAGGGCACTCGTATCTCGAGGTACCACTGTACCATGGGTCCCTGTCCCCAGAGGACCCGAAACACGGGAAGGTGACGGGTTGGGTTAAGAATCGGGAATGAGGGAGAATTAAAAACAGTTTGAAGCCGAAACTGGTGTGGCTCAATGGATAGAGCGTCAGCCTGTGGAATAAAGAGTCCCCAGTTCGATTCCGGTCCAGGGCAGGTACCTTGGTTGCAGGCACGTCCGCAGTAGGGGGCATGCAGGAGGAGGCTGATCAGTGTCTCTCTCTCTCATCGATGTTTCTGACTCTCTATCTCTCTCCCTTCATCTTTGTAAAAAATATTTATTATTATATTTAATATTTATTATTATATTTAAAAATAATAATAAAAACAGTTTGAAGTTGCTTCCCGTGCTGGAGCTGCCAGGGCCCTCCCCCTTCCCCCCTGCAGCCCCTCACTCGAGCCACAGCCGCCAAACCTCTCCAGAAGCAGCCCTCGCTCCCTGCCAGCGGTGGGCGCCCTGCAATACCCACCCAGGCAGAGAGGGGCAGGAGGTGGGTCCTGGGGGGTCTGTCCCGGGCTCGGGGTGTGGGGGTGCGTCCTCCTGCTTGGAGTTCAGACATGATGTGCTTGCAGCTCCTGGCCCCAGGTCTCTGCTTCTCCCGTCGCCTGGAGCCAGCTCAGACACAGACACCCACCCCCTGCCCTCTCGCCCCCTGCCCACCACTCCTGCTCAGTCCTGCCCGCCTGCCCCTCGGGAGTCCGGCTCGGCTCTCGGGACCCCATCTGAGCTCGCTGCTTCCTCAACCCGTCTGCACCCCCCTCCATCCGCTCTCCCCTGCCAGCCTGGTTCCCCACCCCTGAGAGGAGAGGCGCGTGGAGGTTCATGGGTACATTCCCCAGACCGGAAGCTGGCCTGCATGCCACCCTCCCTGACTCTTTCCAGCTCTGCTTCTGGTTCCTCTAACCACCCCTCCTGCAGTTCCCCCTCCACTCGCTCACGGCGGCTCTGGACACGGGACCTTTGTCCCCACAGTCCAGTTCCTGGCAGCAGGCAAGGTCTTTTAAATATATTTTTATTGATTTTTTACAGAGAGGGAGGGAGAGACATCGATCAGCCGCCTCCTGCACGCCCCCTACTGGGGATGTGCCCACAACCAGGATACATGCCCTTGACCAGAATCGAACCTGGGACCTTTCAGTCCGCAGGCAGACGCTCTATCCACTGAGCCACACCGGTTTTGGCAGCAGGCACGGTCTTAGCGGGTGCTAGGGGGCATAGGGGAAAGTGGGGGGGACCTGACCCCTTTCCCTGGGAGGGTGAGGGTCTCCAGACCCCCAGGGCCAGGCCTTGCTGATGGGGGACATGGGTCTCTAGAATAAGAGGGGCCATCTTCACGGTCAGAAGGCTTCTCGGGCTCCCCTGCCTCTCCCCCGGGCTTCGTGCTGATGGGGGGGCATTTTCTCAGGTCAGCTCTGCGCCCCGGCCTCTCCCCTCCTTGCCTCCTCCGTTCATGACACGGCCACGGGGCCTCCCCTTGTCTGTCCATCTCCCCGGGCCTTGCTCGGTGAGCAGGGTCTCGGCCGTGACCCAGACCAGACGCACCCCCCCCCCCCGACCTTCGGGGCGGAGACAGCTGGGTCTAATGACCTACAGGAGTGGCTGCGCCCCATTCCTCTGAGTGGCAGGCTGGCGCCCCGTTCCTCTGAGTGACAGGCTGGCACCCCGTTCCTCTGAGTGACAGGCGGCAGGAACTGTAGCTCCGCACTGACTCACTGGGGGTGACGGCACAGCGCGCCCACGTCGGTGTGATGAGCTGTGTCTTCACTTCCCCGCCCACGCCCACACCAAAAAAAGACCCGTGACTCAACGACACGGGGAGGTTTCCATGCCAACCCGGAGAGACGGGGGTTTCGAGGCGGGTTTGATTGGGAGGCTGGCTAGCCAGGCTGGCGGTTTTCTGTGGGTGCCGGGGAAGAGAGGAGGGAGACTCAGAGAGGGTGTGACCCAGGAGCACCGTCGGCACGGGATCACCCATGGGACCCAAGTCCTTGCTGAGGGGCCGTCCATTCCTCCTGGCCTGTTGACACGTCCTCTCACTTTAAAAATGAACGCAGCCCCAGCCCGTGTGGCTCAGGGGGTTGAGCATCAACCTGTGAACCAGGGGGTCACGGTTCGATTCCTAGTCAGGGCACAGGCCGGGCTATAGGCTTGATCCCCAGTAGGGGGCGTGCAGGAGGCAGCTGAGCCATGATTCTCTCTCATCATGGATGGTTCTCTCTCTCTCTCTCTCTCTCTCTCTCTCTCTCTCTCTCTCTCTCTCTCTCTCTCTCTTCCTCTCTGAAATCAATGCCAGGTCTTAGGCGACCTTGCTAGCAGTTTTCAACCCGTGGGTCGCGACCCACACGTTGAAAACCGCTGCTGTGGAGCCTCCGACCATCAGAAAACACAGATATTTACATTATGATTCATCGCAGTAGCAAAATGACAGTGATGAAGTAGCAACGAAAATAATTTTATGATTGGGGGTCACCACCCCATGAGGAGCTGTATTACAAGGTCACAGCATTAAAAAAGGTTGAGAACCACTGAATGAAAGTCTACTTTAAACAATGAACCCAGATCCAGTCGAACCGTCCCTCAGTCAATGCATGCTCCCCGGAGCTCCGACAAAAACAGGCCGGAATGCACGTGTTCCGTTACGGCCTTAAAGACCGCCTGCCCGCCACTCAACAGAACATTCCGCGTGAAACAACCCGGCCTCTCTCAGCACCCACCCACCCCCACACACTCACCGACGAAGCGCACGGCCCTCCGGAGGAAGGAGTTGAAGTTGCAGCCGCCCGCGTTGATGTGGGGCTCCAGGCCCACACCGCTCCTCCTCTTGGAGAGGCAGCAGTAGAGGATGCCTTCCCCCACCATGATCTGCAGGGACGAGAGGGGGGGGCCCGTGTGAGCGACCCGCCGTCACTTACCCCATCAGCGCCTAACGGTGGCGTCCGGAGTGTCCCCGCGGCCGCACCCAGACCCGGCCCCCGGCTCACCGGCACCCAGTGACTCCCAACCCATGAACCCCCCAACCCTCCCCCACCTCCCTGGATTCTGCCCTCGTTCTTGAAATCTCGGCTCTTCCTTTCTAAGCCCGGGAGTACAAGATGCCCGAGGGGAGAGGGGGATACGTACCAGGGAGAGAGAGAGAGTCAGGAGCACTTACCCCATTTCCCCGAAAGTAAGGCCTCCCCCGAAAATAAGACCTACTTCCCGTACTGCCTCTCGCTGTCATAGAAGGCACCCCCCCCGAAAATAAGACCTCCCCGATCATCAGGCCTCCCCCACACAGAAGGCCTCCCCGGAATAGAAGGCCCCCAAAGCGACCGTCAGGCATCTGACTCCTGATGTAAAGAGACCCCGCCCTGCCTGAACAGCTCCGGCTGCGCTGCGGCCCATCAGGGAGCTGGTTGGTGATGACAACGACTGCCGTACTGTCTACAGGTCAGACATTTTTTGTTGTTGTTGTTGTTCAACAATAAATGTGTACGGCCGAAACCGGTTTGGCTCAGTGGATAGAGCGTCGGTCTGCGGACTGAAAGGTCCCAGGTTCGATTCCAGTCCAGGGCAGGTACCTTGGTGGCGGGCATGTCCCCGGTGGAGGGCGTGTAAGAGGCAGCTGATGGATGTATCTCTCTCATTGGTGTTTCTGACTCTCTATCCCTCTCCCTTCTTCTCTGTAAAAAATCAATAAAATATATATTTTTTAAAAAGTGTACCGTATTCTTCTTCATAGAGAAATAAGACATCCCCTGACAATAAGGCCTGGATTGGGGAGCAAGATCTGACATCATGAGGTTTATGTATTTAAAAAAATCTAAAATATTTTGGGGTCACGGTGCTAAGAGGTGGTTGGGTTTGGGGTCACTGTGCTAACAGATGGTTTGGTTTGGGGTTACTGTTACCTGAGATACCACAGTCCCTTCCGTGTAAGCGGTCATGTCACTTTAAGAATTGCGACCACGGTGAGGGCTGACATAGGTTCTCCCAGGGAAACGTCCCAGCTCCGGTTCTGAACACGTATGTTATGAACTATTTACGACGACGCTAGGCTTTTAACGACTCGTGGGACAGGGACCCCTGGCCTCCTGCTTCGAACGAGGGCCCTGCTCTCCTTAATTCTGCGCGTTCCATGGAACCTGCATTCGCGTGAGAATCCATTTTCTTAATGAAACCCCACCGGTAACCACATCCGTGCGAACACCATGTGGCACACCTGCTGGGCTTTTAAGCTGAATCACAGAGAAACCATCCAAAGGTGTTTTTTTTTCCCCAAATCACTGAGCGCCGCGTTAATGATACGTCTTGGAAGATAACCTCCTACGCCATCTCTGCAAGGCAGGCACGGAGGCACAGAGGGCTCTCTCTGTGTGCTGCCTGGCCCCCCACGCGCGTGGGGCACGGCACAATGGCCGTCCCCGACGGACGGATCGCGGCGGGAAAACCACCCACTCCTTCCCGAGGGGCCCTGTCCCGGGGCGGAGAGGGACTGAGTCACTGTCGCTTCTCCCAGCACAGCTCCTTCCGTGCATCCTTTTGTTCCCGTCTCTCTAATTGCCTCTGTAACGAGGGTGCGCGTCTTTATTAGTGAGCGCGCCGTTACATAAGAACAACAAATTCTTATGTAACCCGGCACGGGGAGATGGTGGCTTCCACACCACGCGAGAGCCGTGATCTCCAACGACCTTGAGAGAGAGAGAGGGGGGAGTTTTCTGATAGAGCTGAAATGCCTATGTCAACACAGTATGCTCTGGCTATGTGGCTTGATTCTAGATCGAGAGGTATGTTGTTGCGTTTAACCTGTAAGCATTTTATTTATTTATTTTTAATATATTTTATGGATTTTTTTTAGGGAGAGGGATTTTAGAAACATCGATGAGAGAGAGACATCGATCGGCCGCCTCCTGCACGCCCCCCACTGGAGATGTGCCCGCCACCAGGATACATGCCCTTGACCGGAATCGAACCTGGGACCTTTCAGTCCCCAGGCTGACGCTCTATGCACTGAGCCAAACCGGGTTTGGCTATTTTATTTTATTTTTTATTTCTATTTTTTAAATATATATTTTATTGATTTTTCACAGAGAGGAAGGGAGAGGGATAGAAAGTCAGAAACACCGATTAGAGTGAGAGACATCGATCAGCTGCTTCCTGCACGCCCCCTACTGGGGATGTGCCCGCCACCAAGGTCCGTGCCCTTGACCGGAATCGAACCTGGGACCTTTCAGTCCGCAGGCTGACGCTCTATTCACTGAGCCACACCGGTTTCGGCAAGATACGTATTTTTTTAAATGCAAGTGCCCGTTCTGCATCGGAAGGGTTTCCTGTGTGTGAGTGTGTGTGTGTGTGTGTGTGGCTGATTGTGTGTATGAGTGTGTGTATGTGTGTGTCACCTGAGTTACGCCCTCCTTATAGCTGTGGCCCAGGACGCTCAGAAGCAGGGACCAGTGCCCATCAGGTGGAGAGGAAATGCTCAGAGACGGCAGGTGCACCTTGGAGGAGAGAGTCCGACCCGGTGGCCACACAGCCTCTGCTCTCCCTGCTTTGTGCACATGTCGGTGCCCACAGCTCGCGGGAAAAGTGTGAATGAGCGAGCGTGCCGACCGGACACGTCGCACCAGCGGCCCCTTCAGGTGATGCAGTTACAGACCTTTTCCCCCCAAAACGATTTAGAAGCCGCGAGCGAACCTTCCCGGGTGCAATCCCACCCCATTAGTTCTCCACACCGGTGGTGGCAGGTCTACGCTGGATGTGTTCCCTGGTGATGGGGTGAGGGCATCTCAGAGACCCCCTCTCCCGGGCCTGGAGCGAGACCTCGCTTTCCGTGGGCCGGGACCTCTCCCCCCCCGCCCCCCGCGGGCTGCCCCAGGGCGGGGCTCCCTCCCTGGCTTTCTGGGGTCGCGCTCACCGTGATGGCGGGCCCGGCGAAGGCCAGGCTCAGCAGCATGAGCAGCGGGACGGCCTCCTGGGTGGGCTCGATGTACGGCATGCTGAGGCTCCGGTCATAGCAGCTGAAGCCCGAGTGCACCGGCTTGAACACGTCCGTGAGCTCCAGGAAGTACAGGCTGACCACCGAGGACGCCAGGATCGGCAGCTGCGGGGGAAGATGGAGGATTGGGGGGGGGGGTTAGGCTGGGTTTGCGGGTCACCCCCAGACAGCAGTGGTTCTCAACCTTTTTTAATGCCGTGACCTTTTAAGACAGCTCCTCCTGGGGTGGTGACCCCCAATCATAAAATGATTTCCGTCGCTACTTCCTCACTGTCATGTTGCTCCTGTTCGTGAATCGTCATGTAGATACATCTGTGTTTTCCGATGGTCTTAAGGCATCGGAAAACAGCGGTTCTCCATGTGTGGGTCACGACTCCCCCAGGTGGGAATACTGCTAGCAAGGTCGCCTAAGACCATCGGAAAACAGATATAGTGGTACCTCGAGATATGAGTTTAATTCGTCCCGTAACCTCGAGGCATGGGAAACTATGAGACGCTCGAGTCGCGGTAAACTGGTGGGTCGTGTGCAGCCGGCCGATCTGCGCGATTACTCCTATCTCAGCTGTTGCTCGTATTTCAAAGCAAAAATCGCTCGCTCGACGGCTCGTATCTCAAAAATCTCGTAGGTTAGGGCACTCGTATCTCGAGGCACCACTGTATTTAAAAGAGCCTGGCACTTCGGAGTGGGAAACCAGCCCGTTCTCTCCCCTCCACCTCCACCTCCACCTTCACCCCTAGCCCCACCCCACCCTCACCCCCAGTCTTGTCAGCTGTGGAGTACACGTCATTCATGAGCACCCGCCTCTGAGTCACCCACCTGGGTCAGCCAGTTGCCAGGAGCCCAGTGGCCACTCACCCGGGCTCTCGGGTCACCTTCCCACTGGCCTTCCACTTTCACTCTTTTTTTTTTTAAACACTTTATTTTTAAAAATATATTGTATTGATTTTTTTTACAGAGAGGAAGGGAGAGGGATAGAGAGTTAGAAACATCAATGAGAGAGAGAGACATCGATCAGCCGCCTCCTGCATAACCCCCACTGGGGATGTGCCTGCAAGCAAGGTACATGCCCCCGACCGGAATCAAACCTGGGACCTTTCAGGTGTATATATGCACAAGCAAGTAACATCTGAGCGAAATAATTTCCTTCCGACTCGCCTCTGCTTGAAACGGCCAATTTCCCAGACACGCCCTTTCCCCACCCAGGTGTTAACCTTTCTGTCTGTTTCCAAACTGGGAACCACGTTTGTCTTCCTTCCTGACGTCTGTTTCTCCGACTGGTCTTAAAAAATCTCTTTCGCTCTGTCTTTCATATCGATTCGTTCCAGAGAGTGGTTCGAACAAAATATTTGTGCCGCTTGGGGGAAAAAATGATTTGATCCATTGCTTTCCTGCACTGTATCTCATCCTGGGCGGCTGAATGCATTAAATTGCAATGTCTACTGCCAACGTAGATATCTTCAAAGACATCTCTTTCATCTTTGAAACGCTCAACAGCAGAACTTCGAGCTTTCGCAGATGGGCCGTGCAAAATCTGGCACAGAGATGCGCATCATAAAACCACCCTGGCATCTTCCGATGGCACTTAACGTGGGATTTTAAAAAGACACCGAAAGAGGTTTATGTGATCAGGCGTTAGGAATTTCATCCTCGAGGCGTGCCGGAGTAGAGGAAAAAAAAAAAAAAAAGGAGGAGCCACACTATTTCTGCGCACCGATACAGAGAAGGAAAGTCACCTGCAGACTGGAGACCAGTGTCGGGAAGAAAAGCGTGGCTCTGATAATCCCCATCTGCTCAGGACGTGCGAGCAATCATAACAGGGCACTTCGCAAAGAGGACACCAGGACGGTCTTCGAGAACAGGACAAATAAAAGAAAGAAATGCATTCCCAACGATTGCATTTGCTAGATGATACTGGTTTTTTTTTTTTTAAACCAATTTTATTAGTATTATTTTGTAACTTAGGGTGAAGGTATGGTGCGTTTTATTTTATTATTCTTCCTTTCACCTTTACCTGAGGATGTGGTTTTACTCATTTGAGAGAGAGAGTGTGAGAGAAACATAGGGTAAAAAAAAAAAGTTCACTTCTATAGATTCCTTTGCATTTTGAAGATGAGCTGGTTGTTCATCACCACCGACTTTATAATCATTCAAAGTGGCTGTACATTTTTTGGGGTCACCCTGTATTTCCTTGTTCCCATACCCAAACGACACCAAAATGCATCGATTCACCCTTAAACGGTCTCATGTCAGTTCTAGAAGAATGTGCCGCAAGGGGAAGGCAATTAGCCTCCTTATATGTCAATTAGCACAAATGAGTGTCTAATTACCGACGGGAAAAACACCTCAAAGTTAATGGGGTCCCCATGAGCGTTTTCTGGCCCTGGCTCTCTGTTCCAAGACTCATGTCACCAGGAGAAAAATCGCCCCCTTCTTACAGTTACAGGAAGGACATTTCTCAGCTACTTGATTCTAGAAGGAGCCGCAGAAACTTCCGTTCCAATCTATCCCTTTCTTTTTTTTTAAAATTAATTAATTTATTTTCCCCCTTTTGCCCTCCCCACCCCCCAGTACATGCCCTCATCCATCTCCCCCCCCCCCCATGTACACATAAGGAACCGTCTGACATTGAAACTGGGACTCAATCCTTTTTTCTTTTGCTCTGGTGGGTTTACTTCTAGCCTGCAGGGGCAAGATGTTTTTAAAGACAAGAATCAGGGGGTGGGGGTGAGAGGAGGAAGCAGAGGCAGAGGCAAAGAAGCCATGAACAGACTGTCGTGCTACAGGGGGAAGGCAGGGGAGGGGCCTGTAGGAGATCCACCGAAGGACTGGTGTGCAGGTGTGTGTGGGCATGGCCAGTCCATCCCTTTCTGCTGGCCAGCCTAGGGGAGGCGCACCACGTGGATTTCAGGCAAGTCCTGAGATCCACCTCCGCCCCCCGAACCCCTAACCGCCCCAGTCTGGGTGAGCAGAGGCAATAGCTACTCCTGGGCTGTGTTTGAGGACCACGTGAGAGAATGTATGTGAGCACATGATGTTGAACTGCAACGGGAAATTCGGAGTTATCTCACGACGCATGATGTGAATTATAGTCAAACCCTCCCCGTGTTACCTCTTTCCTCTCCGTCTATCAGAGACCTCCTGTCGAGGGCAGTGATTGTGAGGTTCTAGGTCAGCGGTTCTCAACCTGTGCGTCGCGACCCCTTTGGGGGTCGAACGACCCTTTCACAGGGGTCGCCTAAGACCAATGGAAAACACCTATTTCCCATGGTCTTAGGAACCAGCACACCGCTCCTCGGTGTAGCAAAGTGTAGCCATGTCATTTACTGTTGTCCTAGGAAGACTGTTACCCATGCTACACCGCGATTCAAGACAAAATTTCATTTATTTGTCATTAGAAAGAAACATTTCACAATATATAATTACATATTGTTTTTGTGATGAATCCCTAGACTTTCATGATGTTCAATTTGTAACAACGGAAATACATCCTGCCTATCAGATATTTACATGACAGTTCATAACAGTAGCAAAATGACAGTTATGAAGTAGCCATGGAAATAATTTCATGGTTGGGGGTCACTACCCCATGGGGAGCTGTCTTAAAGGGTCGTGGCCTTAGGAAGGTTGAGAACCACTGCTCTAGACCAAGGGTCTGCCCTCCGAGTCAAGGTGCCTCTGAAGGGCATGCCTGGGCTCTGCAAGGGCACAGGGTTCACCCCGGCTGCGGCCCTCACCGAGGGGGAAGGGAGGGGCATTCCCCTGGAAGCCCGAGGCTCCCAGTCTCTCCTCCTCCTGCAGCAGCTCTGGCTGACCTCCCTGTGCTCTGTTTTGGGGGTGGGGGATGGGCCCCACAATCCACCCGTCTCCCCCAGACACAGGGCTTCCACCCAGAAAGAAAATGAATGAAAGCGCTTCCCCACCAAATAAATGGGTCAGCCACGTGGCCAACGGCCCCGCAGGGTTTAATTGGGAAGCAGGTACCCATCCTTCTACTTTTTACAGAAAACGTGTTATTCATTCCAGAGAGAGAGAGAGAGAGAGAGAGAGAGAGAGAGAGAGAGAGAGAGAGAGAAACATCCATGCTGAGAGAGGATCACGGATCGGCTGCCTCCTGCACGCCCCACACTGGGACTCAAGCTGGCCACGCGGGCCTGTGCCCTGGCCTGGAATTGAACCCTGACCTCCTGGTTCCTAGGCCGACGCTCGCTCAACCCCTGAGCCACACAGGCCGGGCCCTTGACTCTGTGCATCGGGGCGTCTGCTGCTGCCCACACGTTTCTTTAGGGAAATTCTTTATCACCTTTTGGCAAAACCGCCCACAGCCTGGCCCCCAAATCTCCCGTGGGAAGAGGGAGGGCCTTAGCGAGTTACTTATTTCAGTGGTTCTCAACCTTCCTAAGGCCGAGACCCTCGTATACAGTTCCCCATGGGGTGGTGACCCCCAACCATGACATGTTGCTGCTGTGATGCATCGTGATGTCAATATCTGCATTTCCCGATGGTCTTAGGCGACCCCTGTGAAAGGGTCGTTCGACCCCCCCCAAAGGGGTCTCCACCCACAGGTTGAGAACCGCTGCTTTAAATAAACAGGACAGTTCTTTTCTCCAGGGCAGGTGGGGGCGGAAGGAGTCAGCCTTCATTTCTCTGGCACTTTCTGCAAACCCTTTCCCTCTTCCTTCACTGCCGATCCCCCGAAAACCATCTGTGACTCCTGAGGCCACACTGGCAAACAGACTGCTTTCCCCGAAGACGGCCTGACCAGGTCCCTCCCCTCCAAAATCAGGGCAGGGGCTGCCCCCGCTACAGAGATGCCCCCCGGAGGGGCACAGGCACAGGCCCTGCCATCTGTCCTGCCGGCCCTGAGCCTCCATGTTTGGCCGAGCGGGCGGCTGGCGGAGGAAGGGTGTGTATAATTCAGCAACGGCCTGACCACACGGCGCTGCTCCCCTGCTCCTGCCCTGCCCCTCCCCCCTGCACCCCGCTTCTCCCCCTCTGCCTGCCCTGTCACCAGCCTCTTGCTGATCGAGATGCCTCCCGCATGCACAAAAAACCCTGCACCTGTCAATCTCCAGGGCCCTCCCCCACCCCTCTCCCCCGCACCCAGCACTGCATTCATTCCGGGGTGTCAGACTCCTCGGGAAGGAATTACAGGGTCCCTGCTGCTGCCCGATCCTGCTCCCCGCAGCTCAGGACGAACGAACACACTCGGGCACACCTCCGAAGGCCGGATGATGTCACTTCTCTCACACATGCATGCCTGCAGGCATGGAGCCATCCATGTCTGCATGTGTGTGTGTGTGTGCGTGTGCATGCATGATTTTTTTTGGCTCACCCTGGAACAGGGCTGCAGGTTGATGCCGAGAGTCGCAGGCAGGCAGGCCCGGGGTTTGGAGCAGATGGATGGGAGCCCCAGCGTGGTGGTGGTGCCGGGAGGGGGAGGAGGCTGGGATGGGCTGCTGGCGTTTGGGGTCATAAAGCCATCCCTGGCCCTAGTGCTCGGTGCATGCACCTCCCCGGTCCCCGCGCACGCACGGGGCCTGGCTGCTGGGTGCATCCGAATCCCTCATCAGAGCGCACAGCGTGCCAGAGGCACAGGCGCAGGGACGCAGCCCGGGGTGTGGGTCTCAGGGCCCCTGGAGCCTCCAGCTGTGCACGCAGAGGACCCCTCCCCTCGCCTCCCCACTCAGCCCGCACGCACCGCACTCACACAGGTACCTCTCCCCTGCAGGCCGCCCCGGGGCTCGGGGAGGAGGATGGGGAGGGGGAAGGGGAGCAGGTGTCCCAGGCGCACCCCGGGGAGCTCCGCAAAGGGAGGAGGAGGAGGAGGGAGGGGGACTGGGCACCCCGGGCGGCCCCGGGGGCGCGCACACGGGCACCCGGTGCAGGTCCCGCTCCCCGGAGCCGCTGGGCGCGGCGGGCACCCACCTCCACGAAATAGAAGCAGGGCAGCAGCGTGACGCTGTCCTTGACCACTTTGCCCTTCGGCGGCCGCTCCTTCGCCGACATCCCGCCGCCGCCGCCGCCGCCGCCCGGCGGGTCCTCCTGGTCCAGCGAGGAGCGCGGCGCAGGGACCGCCGCCGCCGCCGCCGCCGCCGCCGCCGCGCGCGCTGATGTCACGGTCCGGCCGCAGCGCCCCGCCCGCCGCCCGCGTCCCCGCCGCTCCGCCGGCTCCTCCGGGCGCGCAGCCCCGCGGCCCGGCCCTCCCTGCGGCTCAGGCCCCGCTCAGGCCCCGCTCAGGCCCCGCTCAGGCCCCGGTCCCCGCCGCCGGGACGCCGGCTCCCTGCAAACTGTTGCTGCGGTGGCCTCTGCGCCCTCCTCTCCCTCTCCTCTCCTCCTCCTCCTTCTCTCCTCCCTCCTCCTGCCTCCTCCCTCCTCCCTGCTGCTCAGGAGGCGGTGGGAACCTGACGTCAGACACCCCAGAGGGGGGCGCGCCCCGGATTCTGCAGCGCTGCGCCCCGGGCCCCCAGCAGCGCGGACCTCAGGGCGGGGAGCGCACAGCCCGGCTCCTGCGCCCCCACCCGCCAGCCACCGGTCAGGGGGAGACCCAGGCCTGTGCCCCTGTGAGCGAGTGCCCTGATGGGAATGGAATGGTGACCTCCTGGCTCACAGGTTGATGTTTAACCACGGAGCACCCCGGCTTTGGGGATGGGGGGATGTAGGGGACCCTTATTTTGCAGGGCACCCCCAACACCGGGTGGCGAGCTGTGCCATTCGCTGACGGTCCTCTCATCTTGTTCTCCCCGCCGCAGGAGGGGGTCGGGGGAATCATGGTGCCAGGTGGCTCCTGTTCCCCAGTCTCCCCTTCGTATCTGGGGTTTTGTGACCCCCGTTTGCTCTGAGCACCCCCACTTCCTACCCCTTGGTGCTCTCCGGGGCTCCAAACTGTGTCTCGTCTCCAGAGTGGCATTTAGGGTCCCCTTGGTCTACCCTCCGCCAGTCTGTCCGCCTCATGCCTAGTCCGTCCTTCCCCGAGGGGGCCCCACACCCAGACACCCAGCCTGCTGGAGCGCTGCACAAACCCCGCTCTCCCGCAGGCAAGCACCCTTTCCCCTGCTCCTGCCTGTCCCGTTCTCGGAGTTCCCAGTGGAAAGCGACTGCCAGATGGGGCTTCCTCCACCTTCCCCCCTCTGGGATTAAAAAAATATATATATATATATGTGTATTTTAAATTTATTTCAGAGGGGAAGGGAGAGGGAGAGAGAGACATCAGTGATGAGAATCACGGATTGGCCGGCTGCTGCGTGTCCCCCGCTGAGGATCCAGCCGGCCCCCCGGCCTGCGCCCTCACCTGGAATCCAGCTGGTGGCCTCTTGTCTCCTGTGCTGAGGCTCGACCGCTGAGCCACACACAGCCAGGCCCGTGCTCTTTTTTTAAATTAATGTATCAAGCCCTGGCTTGTCTGGCTCAGTGGATAGTGTCAGCCTGCGGATGGAAGGGTCCCAGGTTCAATTCCGGCCAAGGGCACATGCCTGGATGGCAGAATTGATTCCCATTGGCGGGCGTGCAGGAGGCAGCCAATCCATGTTTCTCTCTTTCTCTCCCTCTCCCGTCCTCTCTGAAATCAGTAAAATATATATATATTTTTAAAAAAGACTCGACAGGCATGCAAACTCTCCCCTCATATGCCACAAACGGCAGCCGAGTAATATTTTTAACACCGCATTTAAACTTCAGACTTCTGCTTTCCCTCGCAAATGTTACTCAGAGGACATTTTAAACTTCGAAATGTCATCAGGTGGCAAGCGCCACGTGACACAAATATCTTTGATTAGTTCGGTCCTGGCTGGGTTCTCTCAGAGTCATTGAAAACGGCCTGCAGCGAGAGAAACAGACCCGGTGTTTCACGGGGAAGCGGCTGTAGGCTGGGTCTCCATGCCGTGCCAACACGGACACCGACCGGTATTAGATTAACGAGGAAGACGCTGGACTGAATGAAAATAACAGTGGGCCCCACGGTTGACCAGTTACCCATCGTGGCAACACAATCTTCAAAAGTCTACCTGCTGCCCTGGCCGGTGTGGCTCAGTGGATAAAGCATCGGCCTGTGGACTCAAGGGGTCCCAGGTTCAATTCCGGTCAAGGGAGTGTATCTTGGTTGTGGGCACATCCCCAGTAAGAGGTGTGCAGGAGGCAGCTGATGGATGTCTCTGTCTCATCGATGTTTCTAACTCTTTATCCCTCTCCCTTCCTCTCTGTATGAAATCAATAAAATATATTTTTAAAAAAAGGGGCAGCTCTGGGCCGGACCCCCAGTGCGGGGTGGGCAGGGAGTGGGCAGGGACCCACAGCCCGGCCAGAGCTCCAGGAACCTGTGTGCCCGGCGTCTCGTCCCACTGGAGCCTGGCGAAGCGATGCCAGCTACTTCCCGAGCTCCGACTCGCAGGAAACGCAGGAAGCGTCCACGCGGACCCACGTGACGCCCCGGGAACCCCACTCGGTCCCCGCAGCTTGGGTGCCGCCGTCAGGAACGTGACCGATGCTCAGGCCGGCTGGCAGCGGGCCGGTCCGCCCGGCCTTGGCTCGGACGCAGCCGCAGGGAGGCGATGCCGAGCATCTGTGGGCTGCGGTCCTGAGTGGGAGGGAGGGGGCAGCGTGGTGTATAGCACGCTCTGCCTCCACGCCCATCTGCCGCTCCGAATCGAGAAAAGCCAGGCAGGGCCCCGCCCGCGGGACGTGTCCATGGCAACGGGAGAACGCGAAGGCCGGGGGTGGGTGCCCGGCCTTGTCTGACCCCAGAGCCTATGGGCCAGGGCCACATCCCACACCCAGGATGCACCTTTGTTTTCCCAGGATGGATCTTAGAGACACTGTCCTCCTCCCTCCACGGAGGCCGACGTGCTGATCCGGACACATCTTGTGTTTTTAGGGGTAAAAAAATCCCAATCCTGCCAAAATCAGTTTGGCTCAGTGGATAGAGCATCTGCCTGTGGACCGAAAGGTCCCGGGTTCGATTCCGGTCGGGGGCATGTACCTTGCTTGCGGGCACATCTCCAGTGTGGGGTGTGCAGGAGGCGGCTGATCCATGTGTCTCTCTCTCATTGATGTTTTTGACTTTCTATCTCTCTTTCTTCCTTTCTGTGAAAAATCAATAAAATATATATTTTTTAAAAAATCCCAATCCTGCAGAGACCGGGCTTCAAGCATCAGGGACTCTTTCGTTCTGCAGACACCGCCCACACGCAGCTATAAACATATCTCTCGTACACGATTCCCGTCTGGGGTTGTTTAATTCTATTAAATGGTTTATGGGTGGAACATTTCCATAGGAATCCTCAATGTCACGGCAAAAAAAAATAAATAAAAAATACTGCTTGGAAAAAACACACACAAAAAAACCAGAAAAATCACCAAGGAAAAATACCACGACTCTTGTTCCCCGAAAGACCCACCCTCGGAGGAGTCCTTCCGCTCTCACGTGGCCTCACACAGTGAAACAACGGGGTTGGGGGGAGGAGGGAGAGGGAGGGGCGCAAAAGCAGGCTCCTCTCGGTCAGCATGCACGCGAGTTCGCTGTCTCTCTCAAAGCGAGGCGATCTCGTTGCTTTTTCATTTGGTTTGGTGAAGGCAGCAACTGTTTTTTGCCTTCCTGGATTTCCCATCTGTCCTCTTGACATTCAAAAAGAAATAATTATTTTATTTTATTTTTTGACTTCTCCATATGCTGCTGTTTTTCGCCAGGAACCAGAAGAGCCTAGATAATAAAAGGCTAATGTGCAAATCAACCAAACGGCCGAACGACCGGTTGCTGTGACACACACTGACCACCAGGGTGGGGGCAGATGCTCAATGTGGGAGCTGCACCCTGGTGGTCAGTGTGCATCCATAGGGGGAGTGCCGCTCAGCCAGAAGCCAGGCTTACAGCTGGCAAGCACAGGCATGGTGGCCTCTCCCTACACCACTGCAGCGCTAAGAAAGTCCGACTGCCCTTCTGGCCTAAGCTGACAGTTGGACATCCCACGAGGGCTCCTGGACTGTGAGAAGGTGCAGGCCAGGCTGAGGGATGGCCCCTCGAGTGCACCAATTTTGTGCACCGGGCCTCGAGTGTAAAAATAATGATGAAAAGTGTGTAAGTGTGAAAGACCACAGGGGACATTTATCTTATTCAATTAACTTCCAATTGGTACAATCTCATGGATTTTCCCCTGTAATTTTCTCTCTGAGGCGTTGATGCAGCTGGGTTAGGGTGGATTTTAAATGCAATCTAGAGGGCTTTCTTAACAGCGCATTTATTTTCAGTGCCATCATTTTAGGGAGCACTCCTAGTTCCATGGGCAGTACTAGCTCTCCGGTGTTTTTCTAACTCACTGATTCCTGACGAATCAGACAAATCGATAGGAAGACTGACCTTTTTTTTTTTTTTTTAAATCCCACAAGTCGGGGACAACCTCCTTCATGCAGACTCTGTCTTCACAGTACTTTTCTTCTAGTGTATTACATGCCAGATTTTCTTCACGGTGATAATGCTACCCCAGGGCTTCTGTAGTGTGGCACGTACAAATTGTTGCCATAATGATATGCGCTGAAACCAGTTTGGCTCAGTGGATGGAGCATCGGCCTGCTCACTGAAGGGTCCCAGGTTCGATTCCCATCAAGGGCATATACCTCGGTTGCGGGCACATCCCCAGTGGGGGGCGTGCAGGAGGTGGCTGATCGATGTCTCTCTCTCTAATCGATGTTTCTAACTATCCCTCTCCCTTCCTCTCTGTAAAAAAAATAATCAATAAAATCTATTTTTTAAAAAAAGGATATATTTGCATTAAGGAAATCTGAGTACACAGGATGTTTTGAAATTATTTGAAAACTCAGGAACGCATAGCTAGGAACGAGTTCATCGTCGATGGAGCCTCTCCCTGTAATACATTTCAGATCCTGGCAATGCAGGCGCACACCTCAGCCAAAAGCACTTGCACGTTGGATCCCAGATGGCAGCTGTTGATGAGCAGAGAACATCCCACTTATTTATAGCCCCGACATCGCTAACCCTCGAGAAAACAGCAACAACAACCACAAAAGGCAATTACTGTATCTCCAAGCGTGTAATGTCCGTGTTCGACACCAGAGTCGCCAATTTCGCTCCTTCACCCTTCCATCAAAAGCTGGATCACAGACATGATGGCCGGGCTTGGGAAATTATGGCAAAAACAACCCTTTCAGGATTAGGACATAAAAAGGCAATGAAGCCACTTATGTTCTCCCCAACAATGAAGCTCCATTTCGGAGAAGACAGAAAAGTAGCCAGAGAAATATTTAAATAAAATTAGATGACCAGAGATTCTTCCCTGAGTCTCCCTCTTCCCTCGGAGGTGGGGATCTACGAATTCCCTCTTTTTATTGACAACTTCCCTTTTTCTTCTGAGTCACAATTTTCATCTCCCCCCTTCTTTAAAATATTTTTAATTGATTTTTTACAGAGAGGAAGGGAGAGGGATAGAGAGCTAGAAACATAGATGAAAGAGAAATATCGATCAGCCGCCTCCTACACACCTTCAATGCCTTTGTCAGGAATCGAACCTGGGACCCTTCAGTCCACAGGCCGACGCTCTATCCACTGAGCCACACCGGTTAGGGGACACCCCCCCCCCCCCTCGCTTTTAAAGAGATTTAAGAAAATGTTTTTGCTTTTTTTTAAATATATTTTATTGATTGTGTGTGAACCTCTTTCCACATCCCGGGTGGTTCAGGGTTCCCGGGTCAGGGTTCGGGTTCTGAAGGAGGCCGCACGCACACGAAATGAGAGACCAGAAAACATTAATTTGGCGATATTGGGGGGCCAGGTGGGAGCCTTCCTCTAGTGGAAAGGACTACTATCTTCCTTTGGCCTGGCCATCCCTCTTATTCAGGTTTGGGATATACCCTTTGCCCTGAAGCAGGCAATTCCAGTAACAAGATTATCTTATCAGTCAGGATTGACAGGATTATTTGATAGGGAAGTTCATTGTCTTAATTAGACAGGGAGTGGCTGGTTTTGACCTTTCAGAGCTTCAAGGTTGATCAGCCTTCTAGCCTCCTGTTTTCATCCATTTAGTGAGAACAATGTTTTGGTTTCCGACAGATTGTTTACAGAGAGGAAGGCAGAGGGATAGAGAGCCAGAAACATCGATGAGAGAGAGACATTAATCAGCCGCCTCCTGCACGTCTCCTACTGGGGATGTGCCCGCAACCAATGTACATGCCCTTGACTGGAATCGAACCTGGGACCTTTCAGTCGCAGGCCGACACTCTATCCACTGAGCCAAACCGGTCTCGGCTATGAAAATGTTTTTATCGATTTCAGAGAGAGGAAGGAAGAGAGGGGTAGAGACATCAATGATGAGAGAGACTCATGGATGGCTGCCTCCTTCCCCCCCGGCCCCCCATGGGGAATGGAGCTTGCAATCCAGGCCTGTGTCTTGACCGGGAATCAAACCACCACCTCCGAGTCCCGGGTTCCAGCTCCACCAGGAGCCCCCGCGGCCGGCTCCGTTTCCTCTCTGCGGTTCCGCTCTCCCTCAGAGAAGGCCCGTGTCAGGCCGGCACTCGGTCCGCCCGGCTCAGCAGCGGTAGTCGTCATGAGAGAAGGAAGACGATACTCCGGCCGCTGAGAGAGAAGATGACTCCCCAGCCCCCCCCCATCACCCCCTCCTGCCCGTCCCCTTTAAATATTCATGGTGCTGCCCTGCCAGCCTGCGCATGTGACGGGCTGGCAGCGGGCAGAGGCCGGGGAGCTGCCGGCGCCGTCCCAGGTAAGAGACTCAAGACGTCTTCTCCCTCCACGTCTTCTCCCGCCACCACGCCCGCCACCACGCCCGCCGGCCTCGCTGCCAGGGACAGGACACCCACGTGCGCGGAGCAGAGGGGCCGTGCCCGGGCCAGGCTTGTGGCCAGGGCCCGGCTCCTGT
The DNA here is from genome assembly GCA_004026805.1 of Lasiurus borealis. Classification (NCBI taxonomy): domain Eukaryota; kingdom Metazoa; phylum Chordata; class Mammalia; order Chiroptera; family Vespertilionidae; genus Lasiurus; species Lasiurus borealis. The sequence goes on from PVJN01012455.1 coordinate 38,135, forward strand.
GGCCCCGGGACGGGCGGGCCCAGCTCACGGGGAGGGGCGCCGGCCAGGCCGGGATTCGGGGTGATGTTTCCAGCTCCTAGGAGGGAGGAGGAGGAGAGCCGTCGGGTGTGGCTCCGAGAAGGTGGCTCGTCCCACCACGTGTGACCCACGAGGCCTGTGGCTCCCCCGCCCGGGGAAGGGCCCAGGGGAAGGGCCCAGGGAAGGGGCAAGTTTCCTGATTCCAGGCGCCCCCTCGGGTCGGGGTACAGGGGGCACCGAGGCTCCAATGGGCACGTTGAGCTGTGGGTGGGGAGGCTCTGAGCAGCTCCCGTCCCTTGCGGCCCTGGTCTTAGCGCGCGCACACACAGAGGAGGGCAGGTTGGTTTGGGCCCCGTCGTGAGGCTTAACGTGTGGCTCAAGGGAGCGGGCTCCTGGCCGGCACGTCCACGGGGTCACGTCGGACCTTGTTGGCAAAGGGGGCACCCGTGGCAGGAGAGCCAGCTGGGACCGGGAAACCTGCGCCTTCTCTGGGCCTATGTGTACACGTCTGCATGCGTGCATCTGCATGTGTGGTGTATGCCTACATGTATGCTGTGTATGGTATGTGAGTGATGTGAGTGTGTATGGTGTGTGTGTGGGGTGGGGTCTATGTGTGTGGGTGTGAGCAGTGTGTGTGGTGTGTGTATATGGTATGTGTGTGCATGGTGTATGTGTGTGGTATGTGTGCATATGGTGCGTGTGCAGTGTATAGTATGTGTATAATGGTGTGTATGTGTGTTATGTGTGTATGGTGTGTGTGTGGTATGCGTGTATATGGTGTGTGTGCAGTGTGTGGTATGTGTGTGTGGTGTGTGTATATGGTGTGTGTGCACTTTTTGGTGTGTGTGTGGTGTATGGTGAGTGTGTGTGTTTAATTTCTGTGAGGATAAGGGTCCTTTCACCTCTACTTTCTGAAGGGCGGCACATCTGTCAATGTGACTCATGTCAAAAGGCCCAGGGGGGCTGCCATCTGAAACTGTTGTCATAAAACATCTCAGTGCTCCTTCTCGCTGGTTCTCTGAAAGCTCACTGAACGGAGCACAGAGTCCTGGCCAGCGTGTCTCCATCACCACGTGTCAGGCCAGACTCCACGCTTTCTCAGTCCCTCCAAGGGCCCTGGCTGTCCCTGCCTGCGGGCAGCCCCCCCGCCTGCCTGCACCCCAGGCCTAACGAACGGGGGACCCAGGGCACCCGCAGATGGCCGCGCCGTTAAGGCGTTTAACCCGGGAGAGATACCAGCAGGTGTGCCTGTCACAGACACGGTCAAGTTACCCCGACTCCGCCCGGCTCAGCTATCACCGCCACGGCATCTCCATCGCCCACTGATGAGCCACGGGCGAGGGCTGCGTGGGGTCCAGTGCCAGTGGTCGGGCTCGGCGCCCGACGGTCAGACAGGCTGCTCTTAGGGGCAGCCCTCCGGAGGGGCTGGGGCGTGTTCGTGTGAAGTCCGTCCGGTGCGTGTGGAGGGCCAGGGCCCAGCATTGGGGGGGCGCCGGGGCGGGCAGGTGTCCGGTTCACCAGCAGCAGCTGCCAGCGGGGCTGGGGTTCGGTTACCCGTCGTCTTGAAAGACAGTGTCCGTTTGCAGGTGGTGTGGGCTGGGCGCCAGGAACCGCGGGCCTCTTCTGCGTGTGTGCGTCTGCATCTGCATGTGTGTGTCTGCATGTGTGTCTGCTTCTGCATGTGTGTCTGCATGTGTGCGTCTGGGAGCCGCTCTGACCCCCAGTTATTGATGGAGCCCATCACCCGTGGATCTGCACGCACTCCCTCCCCGGGGACTAATTCTGCCCCCTCCACACCAGCCGTGCCTTTTATTTATTTTATTTAAAATTTTTTTTTTGCTGAGACCAGTTCGGCTCAGTGGATGGAGTGTTGCCTGCGGACTGAGAGGTCCCGGGTTTGATTCCGGTCTGGGGCATGTACCTTGCTTGCAGGCACATCTCCAGTGTGGGGTGTGCAGGAGGTGGCTGATCGATGTCTCTCTCTCATCGATGTTTCTGACTTTCTGTCCCTTTCCCTTCCTCTGTGAAAAATCAATAAAAAACATATTATATATATATATAAATTTTTGTTGTTGTATTAAAGTAACATTTATTATTTTTCTTATTAGCCAATACAGTCAGCTCAAAGAGTAAAAAACAAAACACCCATGATCCTCCTGTCTAGGGCAGTGGTCGGCAAACTCATCCGTCCGCAGAGCCGAATATCAATAGCACCACGATGGACATTTCTTCTGAGAGCCAAGTTTTTTAAACTTAAACTTCTTCCACACAGACTCGCCCAGGCCGTGCGGTGTTCTGTGGAAGAGCCGCCCTCCAGGGGCCAGAGAGCCGCCACGGGTGGCCTCTCCCCTTCCACACACACAGCCGGCGGGCACAGCCTGCGGGCACCGGCGCCAGGGGTTTCTGAGAATGCCTGGCGTGGAAGAGGTGCTGTCGAAGAAGACAGCCATCATGGCGATGTGTCCAATGGCCAAAAAGAAAAAAAATAAAAAAAAAAATCACATCGTCCTGTTTGCTGATGGAGGGCAGCGCCAGGGCTGCTAAGGGAAAGCGTGTTTCAAAGCTCTGCCCCTTCCCCTCACCCTCCATCGGGCTCTCGGATGAGAATCAGCTGAATTTCTCTCCCCCCTCTCAGAGATGGAGACCTGGCTAGCACTCTGATTATTTTATTTTTCTGTTCCTGACAAGAGGATGCTGTCGCTTTAACGGTGCGGGGAACGGGAGGTTGTCATGGAGATGAGATCTGTGCCGGGGATGCTCCACTTCCCTGGCCTGGTTCTGCGCCTCCAGGGGGAGGACCCATGGTTCCCAGGGCGGGTGCGCGCCTCCTCCCGCTCCGCCAGCCCGGGGCGTGTTTCCAGCGGGGGTGCCCCCGTCCCTGTGCCGCACGCACCTCGGTAGGACAGCCCGGACACTAGGGGGGCCTCTGGGAAGCGGGTTTGGGGCGCCAGGGCGGCGGTCCTCTGAGTGGGCGCAGGTGCTGCAGAGGCTCTGGCTGCGGTGGGAAACGCCCGCCACCTAGCGGCGAAGGGGAGCAACTGCACCCACCAAAGCGTCCTTCCTGGGAAGGATGCTTTAGAGCGGGGATTCTCAACCTGTGGGTCGCGACCCCTTTGGGGGTCGAACAACCCTTTCACAGGGGTCGCCTAAGACCAGCGGAAAACACCTATTTCCCATGGTCTTAGGAACCCACAGACCGCCCCTCGGTGTCGCAAAGTGTAGCCGTGTCGTTTACTGTTGTCCTAGGAAGACTGTTGCCCATGCGACACCACGATTCAAGACAAAAAAAAAAGTGATTTATTTGTAATTAGAAATAAATATTTCACGCGGCGGTTCGTACCGGAGGGAAGGAGGTCCTGCAGGTGCCGGAGCGAAGGGCTTTTCCTAAATCATCGCTCTCTCTGCGTCACCGGCGTCTCCACCCGGAGAAGTGCCCCCACCTCCCGGCCCTCTCTCTCCACCTCTCTGTCCACCGTCTTGGCGACTCCTCCCGTCTGTCCGCCTGCAGCATGGCCTCCTCTGCAGGGCGTCACCGACCCCGGCCCGGGCAGGGGCTGGGCCTCTCGGGTTCTGCCTTCCGCTCTCTCTCTCCTCCTCCGGCCCCGAACCCGCTACCTCTCCGCCCGTGTGTCTCCCTTCCGAGACCTACGCGCGAGGCTCCTTGGGTGGAGGGCCTGAGACACCGGGATATTCATGGGTGTTCCTTACCTGACATGTTTCCTGACGTAGACTGTTGGTGTTTAGTACGTGCTCTGTAAAGAATAAATGCCAGTGTTTTTCATATTTAAAAAATTTTGCCGAAACCGGTGTGGCTCAGTGGATAGAGCGTCGGCCTGCCGACTGAAAGGTCCCAGGTTCGATTCCGGTCAAGGGCATGGACCTTGGTTGCGGGCACATCCCCAGTGGGGGGCGTGCAAGAGGCAGATGATTGATGTTTCTCTCTCATCGATGTTTCTGACTTTCTATCCCTCTCCCTTTTTCTCTGTAAAAAAATCAATAAAATATATATATCTAAAGAATAAATGCCAAAAGGCCATTGCTTCTGCTTCGTCATCGTCATTACAGTTGAACGTCAAAACCTCTCTTTTATTATTATTATGTTCTTCCTTCATTCTTTTATTCTTATTATTTTATTATTCTTTTTCATGAACATCCTTCCCATGAGTTAGCAGCTGCGCCATCAGGGACCTGTCAGCCTTGCGTAGGTACCACTGAATTCTGGGGGTCTGGCACCGACCAGCTCATGAAGACGTATGAATTGCACACGTTACTATTGCTTATGATAAGTTCAAAAATCTCATTACTCTCCTGTGAAACCACAGCACGTGCTCATATTAAAGGGTTGGCAAGGAGACACGGTGATGTGAAGGACGAGTAGATATTTCGGGAAAAGAAACAGAAGCGCTGCTGGATGTTTTGAGGATTTGAATAAAAATGCCTTATTTTTAAAAGTCACCCGGAGACTGTGGCCGTGGGAGGAGATGTCCTTCCGCAAAGCAATGTCTTTATTTTGCTCAAAGTCCAAAATATGATGGGAAATCGAACCCATGAAACATTCATGTGATGCCTATAAATAGGCTGTTAGCAGCAGAAACAGCGGCCAACTGGTCTACCCTGTCAACAGCAATTTAGTAACAAGGCCCAGCGGTAAAAGCAAAATGTAAAATGAGTCATAATTCTGCTTTGATTTTCATTCCGATGGCCACTTCCAGAAGAAACCCTGACATCCTTGCATTTAATTGCTTCCTTCTGAAATATGCACAGCTTTATTATTATTTTTTTTAATAAAGAAGGTTCGCAAGATGATTCAGAATTTTTAAAATGACATTCCGAGGAAATCTACTCGGATCAGCACCATTTGGAAAGGAGAATAACTGTGAAAATTAGATGTTACAGGCTCTCCGTGAACCTGATAGGAAAGATATATACAGCATTATTGAATAATGGCCCAGCCAGGACACATCATATATCAAATCACTGTGGCTGATATATTCATAGTATACTTGATATATGATCATATACATTACACTGGTATACATAACTGCTCTAGAGCCTCATAATCACCTTTCCATAAATATTTGATTTAAAAGGTACCTTTCTAGCTCCTATTAACAACTAGGTTTGGAATCCTGACCGGTTTGGCTCAGTGGATAGAGCGTCGGCGTGCGGGCGGAAAGGTCTCAGGTTCTATTCCGGTCAAGGACATGTACCTTGGTTGTGGGCACATCTCCAGTAGGGGATGTACAGGAGGCAGCTGATCGATGTTTCTAGCTTTCTATCCCTCTCCCTTCCTCTCTGTAAAAAAATCAATAAAATGGCTGAAACCAGTTTGGCTCACTGGATAGCACGTCGGCCTGCGGACTGAAAGGTCACGGGTTCGATTCCAGTCAAGGGCATGTGCCTTGGTGGTGGGCACATCCCCATGGGGAGTTGTGCAGGAGGCGGCTGATTGATGTTTCTCTCTTTCACCCATGTTTCTGACTCTCTGTCTCTCTCCCTTCCTCTCCGTAGAAAATCAATAAAATATTTTTTAAAAATCAACAAAATATATTTAAAAATAAAAAATGTGGCTCTCCAAAGAAATTTCGGTCGTCGCCCTGTTGCTATTTGGCTCTGTGGACGGACGAGTTCGCAGACCCCTGGGCTAGGGTCACGTGCCAGCCGATTTCAAATTCCTCCTCTTTCCCCGCCCTCCCCCCCGCAGGAGAACATGCTTCCTCAGCCCCAGCGACGGGAGGTCAGGCGCGACACCATTGTCCCCTGCTTCGTCCTCGTCGAGGTAAGAGAACCCCGCGAGTCCTTCTGTAGAATCTGTGCGGGCGATTTCTCGCGCGTCTGGACGGACCATCACTCCTGTTGGCCTTCACGTGAATTCTCAGCAGCACCCAGGGCTGGCCACACGTTTCGACTGGGTGTCCGTTACTGCAGTGGCTGAGTTCTGGGGGTGTCACTGACACACACACACACACACACACACAAACACACACACACACACACAGTCCAAAAACATGCGCAAGCTCAGCTAGCGTGGCTCAGGGGGTTGAGCATCATCTCCTGCACCGAGAGGTGGCTGCAGGTCTGATGACCAGTCAGGAAGGGCACATGCCCGGGTTTCAGGCTCCATCCCCAGGAGGGGCTGTGCCGGAGGCAGCTGGCCCGTTCCATAACCTTGAGGCGTGGGAAACTATGAGACGCTCGAGTCGCGGTAAACTGGTGGGTTGTGTGCAGCCGGCCGATCCGCGCGATGACTCCTATCTCAAATGTTGCTCGTATTTCAAAGCAAAAATCGCTCGCTCGACGGCTCATATCTCAAAAATCTCGTATGTTAGGGCACTCGTATCTCGAGGTACCACTGTATCTCATACGGTCCTGTGTCCTGGGCTCCTGGGCCGGTCCCAGAACCCCGAGGGGCCTGTGGGGGCGAGACCGGGGAGCCAGACGGGGTCTCTGTCCCCTTGCCCTCTGACTGAGTGCCAGGGCCTGGGGTCCATATCCGGTTGAAGGTGAGTCCTCGCCAGTGTGTGACTTCGGGGAACTTGGGATTTACACGAAGAAGGAAACACCAATCTCTGAAAATGGCCTGCGTCGAGGACCAGCACACCAGGAATGATGGAAGCCAGGGCCGAAGCGTTCCAGCAGGGACCCGGGAACCCGTGCCAGGACAGAAAGGACGGCCCGGCTCCTGGCCCGGCTCCCTGGACGCCCTCCAGTCCCGGGTGCAGAGCCTCGAGAACGCAGGCGGTGCTTCCTGCCGAGAGGCGACGTTAAGCATCGTGTGGAAGAATCGATTCCCATTTCTGCTCCCGTCTGCAGGGTTTCATTCCTTCAATCTCAAGCGCTCTGCTCAGCCGGCGTGGCTCAGGGGCCGAGCATCGACCTAGGAACCAGGAGGTCAGGGTTCAATTCCCAGTCAAGGGCACAGGCCCAGGTGGCCTGCTCCATCCCCAGTGTGGGGCGTGCAGGAGGCAGCCGCTCTGTGATTCTCTCTCATCATGGACGTTTCTCTCTCTCTCTCTCTCTTTCCCTCTCCTTTCTTCTCTCTGACATCAATAACAAGATACAGTGGTACCTTGAGATAGGAGTGCCCTAACATACGAGATTTTTTGAGATACGAGCCCTCGAGCGAGCAATTTTTGCTTTGAAATACGAGCAGCATTTGAGATAGGAGTCATTGCGAGGATTGGCCGGCTGCGCACGACCCACCTGTTTACTGGGACTCGAGCGTCTCATCGTTTCCCACGCCTCAAGGTTATGGAAGGAATTAAACTCGTATCTCGAGGTACCACTGAATATTTATTTAAAAGGACAGTAACACGGTGAGAGCCTGAAACCTGAGCCTATGCCCTGACCGGGAATCGAACCCTGTTCTCCTGGTTCCTAGATCGATGCTTTACCACAGAACCACGCATGACGGGCTCACCATCTCCCTGTTTGGTGTGTCAGACCCACGTGTGTGTGTGTGTGTGTGTGTGTGTGTGTGTCAGGGGCAATAGACACCCTGTATTTCCAGCTGGGGCCAAAACTGTCTTCACTTTGGAGGGATATTTTTCCCCTTAAAAATGGACCTATGCTGGGGAGGTGCGTGGGAGAGACGGCCTGAAGTCTCACCACACAGCGGGCTGCCCCGGTCAGGGGGCCAGGGGACGACATGTGACGAGGTGCTGGGGAGGGCAGTGCAGACTCGGCCTTTCTAGGTCGGGGGGCCGGTTAGACATTCGCTGAGCCGCTCGGCGGCAGGAGGGCCGTCCCAGGCTGTTTCCCGGGTCACTCGCCGGCGGTGGCAGATGCCAGCTGGCAGGAAGAGCAAGGAGCGCCAGGCGGCCCTCGCTGTCAGCCGGCGTGAAACGTGGTTAACGGCTCTCGAACACCCAGCGAGTGCCGGGACGTGTCAGACTGTCCGTCTCATTAGTTTGCGTGCCCACGGGGTGCGGCTGGAGAGCTTGGCCAAGTTTCAGAACCAGTGCATTTATTTTATTTTATTTTTATTTAAAATATATTTTATTGATTTTTTACAGAGAGGACGGGAGAGGGATAGAGAGCTACAAACATCGATGAGAGAGAGAGACATCGATCAGCCGCCTCCTGCATGCCCCCTACTGGGGATGTGCCCACAGCCAAGATACATGCCCTTGACCAGAATCGAACCTGGGACCCTTCAGCCGCAGACTGACGCTCTATCCATTGAGCCACACCAGTTTCGGCTGATGCCTTCCTCGTAAACCGAGTCTCTCGGTAAAGATCCTGTTTCCTAAGAAGGCCACATCTTTATGGGAGTGGTGTGTGGGGGGAGGGGGGGAAGAGAGAGAGGACATAATTCTACCGACAGCACAGACATCTTAAAGGAGCCAGCTCCTGTCTAACTGTCCCCCACCCCTCAACTCAGAAAGGCCGCGTCCCGGGCCTGCTCCTCCGAGAAGCGTCCCCGCGCGCCCTACTTTCCTCCGCTCGCCGCGCGGCCACGCCCGGCCAGCCTCGTTTGAGAGCCGTCCCTGGGGTGGGTCCGGGCCGGCGTCACTCCTGATCTAATTAGGGGCCCACTGACCCGCGCTCCCGTGCCCAGGGCTCCCTCCCCCCCATTCTCTGTCTCCTGGGTCAGTCCCGCCTCCTGTAACAAGGCGGCCTCCCTCGCAGGCTGACCTTGACCTCCTGTGGCCCCCGTGGGCTGTGGTCTATCCAGGTCGATGGTAGCAGGACCAGCTCCTCGTTCGTGAGTCCCCGAGGCCCCCGTTCTCCGTGCCTCTAGGTGAAGAGGTCCATTCTGCCGGACACTCACCTGCTGAGCGGAGGGACGTCAGGGAATTGTCTTATTCTTCCCTCCTGGTCCTCCGTTCCCCTACGTTTAACCCGGGGACCCGCGCACATGGACGGTTAATGAACCTGCCGAAACCAGTGTGGCTCAGTGGATAGAGCGCCGGCCTGTGGACTGAAGGGTCCCGGGTTCGATTCTGGTCAAGGGCATGTGCCGTGGTGGTGAGCACATCCCTAGTAGGAGATGTGCAGGAGGCGGCTGATTGATGTCTCTTTCACATCGATGTTTCTAACTCTCTCTCTCCCTGCCTCTCTGTAAAAATCAATAAAATATATTAAAAAAAAAAAAAAGATAATTGCCCTGACCCAGCGGTTCTCAACCTGTGGGTCTCGACCCCGGCAGGGGTCGAACGACCAAAACACAGGGGTCGCCTAAAGCCATCAGAAAATACATAATGCATATCAGGTATTTACATTCCGAATCATAACTGTAGCAAAATTACAGTTTTGAAGTGGCCACCACAAATTATTTTTTGGTTTGGGGGTCACCGCAACATGAGGAACTTTATTTCAGAGTCACAGCATTAGAAAGGTTGCGAACCACTGCCCTAACCGGTGTGGCTCAGTGGCTAGAGCGTTGGTCTGTGGGCTGAAGGGTCCTGGGTTTGTTTCAGGTCAAGGGCATGTGCCTTGGTGGTGGGCACATGCCCAGTGTGGGGCGTGCAGGAGGCAGCTGATGGATATTTCTCTCTCATCGATGTTTCTAGCTCTCTGTCCCCTCCCTGCCTCTCTGTAAAAAAAAAAAAAAAATCAATAAAATATAAATTTTTTTAAAAAGACAATGAATAAACTTGATTTTCCTGGGCTACGCGCTCCTGGGAGAAGATCGTTCCGGAAAGCCGTCCTCCCTCCCCCCACCAGCTGCTCGGCTCTGGCGTCTCCTTTTCACACGAAACCGCTTTTGCTTCCGATTTCCTGGTGTGTTCGTCTTTCTCAACCAGAGGGAGGAGGGGCGGGGTCGGTGCCGGTTTTCACTGGGGAGCATCACCAGGTGTGTCCTCCCTGCTCAGAGACAGCCCGGTGCTCCCTCCTCCCTCCCCGGGAGGGCCTGGGGCCACGGAGGGCCGGCCGGAACCGGGACCCCGCTCGTTTCTCAGGGGGATGGAGGGTTGGGTTCAAACCGGGACACCCAGCACCCTTCCCTGTGCCTCCTCCTCCTCCTCCTCCCCGCAGCGTTCCCAGCGGCTGGCGTCCTATTTTAGGGTGCTGTCACGTGCTCCAGCTACAGGGCAGACCTGGGTGTGAGGAAGCGGGAGGAGACAGGGCTGTTGGCAGGGAGAGGGAGTCCGCAGCCTCCCCCACAGCGGGAGTTGGCCGGACTGCCCACTCCCCCTCCCGCCCCTGCCGCTCCCCATGCCCACCCCCACCCCCAGGTGCCCCCCATTCCCCTGCCCCGGCCTCTTCATCCTCTCTGACCCCGGGGGCTCTTTTTTTAAAAAATATTTCTACCCTGCCAGAACCGGTGTGGCTCAGTGGATAGAGCGTTGTCGGCCTGTGGACTGAAAGGTCCCAAGTTCGATTCTGGTCAAGGGCATGAACCTTGGTGGCAGGCACATCCCCAGTGGGGGGCGTGCAGGAGGTGGCTGATCCATGTCTCTCTCTCATCGATGTGTCTAAACTTTCTATCCCACTCTCTTCCTCTCTGTAAAAAATCAATAAAATATATTTAAAAATATATATATATATATATTTCTTTATTGATTTCAGAGAGGAAGGGAGAAGGAGAGAGAGATAGAAACATCAGTGATGAGAGAGAATCACGGATTGGCTGCCTCCTGCACGTCCCCCACTGGGGATAGAGGTCTGACCGGGAATTGAACTGCGACCTCCTGGTGCTGCATGGGCTGATGCTCAACCACTGAGCCACACCGGCCGGGCCCAGGCTTACTATTTTTAGAAATGTGGGCCCTTTTGCTTAGTCCCGCGATGCCATGCCTAGACCTTCAGGGAACTGCGTGTCTTGGGAACTGGGCCTCTACAGCGGTTCTCAACCTGGGGGTTGTGACCTGTTTTCTGAGGGTCTCAGGCTTAACAGCGGTGACCCACAGGTGGAGAACCACTAGCAGGGTCGCCTAAGACCATCAGAAAAGACAGATATTTACATGATGATTCACCACAACACGAGGAACTGTATTACATGGTCGCGGCATTAGAAAGGTTGAGAACCACTGTTCTAATAGAACATGTACTTTGGGGTAACTGTTTCGATAACGGTTCTCGCTGCAGAAAAGTACCACTTGTCCAGGTCAGAAGCACCTGGCCTTTGCAGTAAACACCTCCTTACAGCAGCACCTCAGAGACAGTCGGACAGAGTCCTCTGCTCCCCGTTTTCCTTCCCGCCTTCTTGAGAAAGCGGCTACCCACATCACACCCCGAAGACCATTCTCCCGGGGACCTGGTGCCTTCAGCGTCGGTGTGCCGTGTGTGTGTGCACCCTGAGTTTCCCGGGGGAAAAAGAGGTCGGGACCCCTAACCCTGGACACACATTTTCTACCTGAGAACCCTTCCCTGCTATTCTTCGAGGAAGAAGGTCATTGATTTATTTATTTATATTTTTAAAAATATATTTTATTGATTTTTTACAGTTAGGAGAGGAGAGGGATAGACAGAAACATCAATGAGAGAGAGACATCAATCAGCCTGCATGCCCCCTACAGGGGATGCGCCCCCAACCAAGATACATGCCCTTGACCCGAATCGAACCTGGGACCTTTCAGTCCGCAGGCCGACGCTCTATCCACTGAGCCACACCGGTTTCGGCTGATTTATTTTTGATGTATTCCAAGGATCCTTCTGGAATGCCCACAGTGTGCAGACGGTGCTCCCCCTGGCGGCAGAGCCGGGACATGACAGACAGACAGACGGACCTGCTAGAAGGTGGACTGTGCTAGGCGCTCACTCCTCCTTCCCAGTGGGTCACCAGGCCTTTTCCCGCAGGAAGGTGGATGCGTGAACGCATCGCCTAACCGAGACCCTCCCTACCCCCAAGGTCACGGTGCGACCTCAACAATGAGCACCACTCTTCCGGAAGTTCCGTTCCGCGGGGAGGTTCGGGGGGTCCTGTGGGGAAGGAGAGGAGCCGGTGACACGGTCTCAGGATGGTTCTCTGAGTGGATAACCCACCAAGTGTCCTTGTAGCAGCCATACCGCCTGTTGGCACAGAGTTAGCAGAACACGGTCCATGTGTGGCTGCCGGGGGTGGCCCGGCTGGTGAGCGCTCGGCTGGGCGCTGTGAAACGGAGTCTGTAGCCAGAATGCACCCCACCAGGTGCAGGAATGCACCCCCAGACCACCCATCCCCAGACCATGTCACTGGCCTTTGCAGACAAACAGTGTTGTTGCTTTTTTCCCTGGTGACAAAGGCCCACCTCCCAGTACCACCAGGCCGCAGCCCGTTAAAGCGAACATTCCAGAAGCCACGCTTGCAGAAGACAGGCCCATCTCCACCCCTTTGCCTCCTGCACACGCTTCCCCACCTGCTCTCTGGAGTGGGGCGTGTGAGCTGTGTCAGGGCCTGGTTGGGGATCCCTCCCCCAGCCCCTCAAAACGTGCTGCTTCCACGGATCATGCAAGACCGGCACCCCACGTGGCCTCAGGCCTGGGCTCTGCACCCAGTGGGGTTCCACGGTGACTTCCCTCCCACGCACATGCGTGTCTGCGCATGCAGGGTGCGTTCTGTGCGCATATTCTGTGTGCATGTTCCATATGCATGTTCAGCGTGCATGTTCCTTATGCATGTTCCTTATGCATGATCCGTGTGCATGGTCCGTATGCATGTTCTTCGTGCATGTTGTGTGCATGTTCCGGTTGCATATTTGGCATGCATGTTCCAGATGCATGTTCTGCAGGTATGTTCCATGTGCACGTTCCGTATGCATGTTCTGAATGCCTGTTCCATGTGCATGCTCCAGATGCATGTTCCGGTTGCATGTTCCATGTGCAGGCGGTGTGCCCGCCGGGCTCCTGGCCCCTGGGGAACCGGGGGCTCCCTGAGCAGCGAGATGAGGCCAACAGCCCCCCGCGCCCCCCCTCTTCCCCGGGTCCCCGGAAGCTGCGGCTGCGGGTGGCGGATGGAAGAGGCGCCGGCGGGGGAGGAGGAGGACAGGCGGCCCCGCAGCCCGGGGTCCCGAGGCGCCTGCGCCCCAGCGCCCCCCGCCCCGCCGGCCGCGCGCCCTCCCCGCCCCGCGCGCCCTCCCCTCCACCCGGCGGCGGCGCGTGCGGGTTCCCTGAGCCGCTGCTGCTGCTGCTGCTGCTGAAGGGAGTTTCCAGCGCCACCCGCACCCCCACCCGCACCCCCTCCCGCACCCCCTCCCGCACCC
>PVJN01012456.1:0-51236 GCA_004026805.1 Lasiurus borealis
CCAGTGAACCAGGCCTTGCCTCAACTGGAAGGAAAATCACAAGGTTCAGTGATGGAGCCAGGAAGATCCTCAGAGGCCTCTATAATTATCCCTACAGGCAATAAATCAACTTGCTCCTGTATGTGGTGGGTGCTCCCAGACATCCCCCTTTGGCTAGTTCCCAGGCATCCTCCTGAGCTAGTTCTTTTCTACTGAGCAGTCTCCTTGGCATCACCCAAAACTCAATCTGTATTACTGGCCTCACATTAGATGATGCCTTGACCGGCTGGTGTTGCTCAGTAGTTGAGCATCTACCTATGAACCAGGAGATCATAGTCAGATTCCAGTTAGATTCTGATCAGTGCACATGCCTAGGCTCCATTCCCCTGTTGGGGGTGTGCAGCAGGCAGTCAATCAATGATTCTTCCTCATCATTGAGGTTTCTATCTCTCTCTCCCTCTCCCTTTCTCTCTGAAGTCAATACAAATATATATATTTTTAAAAATTAGATGATGCTTTTCTATGATGAGGGCAGTGTCTGGCCAAGGCCAACCAACAAGCTAGCAATTGTTTTTCAAATGGGCAGTTTTTGAGTTTAAAACTTGAAGGGTATCACTGAATAGTAATGTATTTGATGTTTGTCAAAAGCTGCAGCATGCATATATTGTGGTTGTAGATACTTCTGATATCTGAGCAGTTGGTTCATAAGAACAGAATAAAACTACCTGTGCCACTGCCCTTTGTAAAATTTTCAACACTTATTTCTGCTAAAAAAAAAACTCATAAAAATGAAAATTTTTTGATTTGTGAATTATGTCCAACAAGATTTCTAGATGAGCAATATGATTGCCCAAATGTGCTTGCCTCTGATATTCTTGTTTATTTGCAACATCGGTGAGAGATACTTTGTTTCTCATAATCTGAGGAACATTGCTAGTTGCTTCTGCCCACATAGTTCCCAATTTAGAAGTGGGTCAAATTTCAACTGCAGTTACTATTTACTTATTATAATGTTGATCAAGGCTCAGAGGGCCTCTGAGCATCCTCCAAGGAGCAGGTCTCATGAAGTCAGGAATGTGATGCTCTGATTTGCTCTTAATGGTTATCAATTCAAATAGAATCTCATTAAATTATGACAATATGTCAGCAAATTCAAATATTCCTGCACAAAAACATATCAGTGTTATCCGTGAATGTCACTATGCTCTGGATTCAAGAAATCATTAATAAAACCTAAAATGGCATATCAATCTCCTTTAGCCTTTCTTCATAGTTTTTACTGTATCAAATATTACTGAAGCTAACAACAGATTACTATTAACCTCCAGAAACCATCTGCCTTATGGGTTGGAGCCAGATAGGACTGTTAAGGGAACTTGTAAGAATCAATACTTCTACCCCAATAATTTGCTCTATTAGAGCAGTTATCTCTTGATGCATCTTGGAATTCTGGGTTACTTGATGTTTAAGAAGGGCTAAGATAATTCCAAAGGTTTCTCATGAGGCATGGCCAATTAAAATTGGGCAAACAATGAGGGTACCATAACTCAATCATATATAATATCATCCTAGCTATAGACTCAGGTTAAGGTGACAACTATTAAATAATCTCTCCAGTCACATTTTTCAATATGCTACTTCCCCCTGCCTTGGTTCTCTCCATCTGTGGCACCTTCATATCCTTCCAGTTCTATCTTCCAGTGCACCTTCTCTGTCTCCCATGTTTATCAGGGGATTTGTCCTGTATACCTTCTTTCTTAGTTGGGGATTCACTAATAAATGGAGATTATGGATTGTAGGTTCACTGATTATTTCCTTCCCAAGCAGCAAATAATCACGAGCTACTCCTTGCTCTCAGCCTGCTTCTGTCTATAAGACAAAGTACACATAACCTTCAGTTATGAGCTTAACTGGGTTTGGTCATATTGCCTAGGAATGGAGCCTGAGAAAGGCATCTGTATGCTCACAGTTTATTGAGGGAATGCTGTTCAGATGAATCTCTAGAGAGTGTGTGAAGCAGAAGAGGGAAGTAGAAAGAGGTAAACAGGATGTGACCCCTGGTACAGAATAGCCTTGGTTGGATCCCATGGGGTTGGGTATAACCTTTTGGGATAAAAGGTTAATCTATCATATCCAGTATTAGCTAGTCACTCAGGCATTAGCTGTAGGCTGTGGTGGGGAAGTTGATAATATTCCTGAGAATTGCTGTCATCTGAGGACAAATTTCCCAGGAAGTGGGCAGTAAGCAGCTGTGAGCCATTAGCAGTTCACAGGTATAGCATCTGGGGTATGTGTGTAGCTGCTGATAAAGATAATTTGTGACAACACCACCTAGTAAACATACTCTCTTCCACCTACTTCTCAAACACATAATTGGCTGAGAATTATAAATATGTGTTTAAGAGGAAATGAAACCTAGTTCTGATGAAGTGACAGGTGTATAATATGAGGGAAGCTAATGGTGTGATTTTTAAAACAAAATAGACTACTCTTTAGGTCCCCTCAGATGAAGGGATGCACACAGTATGGCAGCTCACCATTTGGAGAAGATTTTTTAAAATTCTGGCAGCAGAAAAATTGTACAAGAAATTTATATAATTTGAATTTTTTAGCAGGCATTCTTTCTAAATAATCATTACCAGTGCCCAATCAGAGATGATCTTGGAATAAAATCTGGAGCCAGCATTTCTTTTTTTCCATATAAAGATGAGAAAATTGGTCTCCAATATATACATATGCACTACACATACTTCCATCTCTATACCTCTAGTACTCTTATACTACATTTTCTCCACATCTCTCCTCTCTTAGACTCCAATCTTTTTTTTAAATCTTTATTGTTGAAAGTATTAGAAATGTTCCCTTTTTTTTTCCTTCTGATCTCCTCCACTCTGCACTCACCACCACCACACCAAGCCTTCACTAAGCTTTTGTCTTGTGTCCATGGTTATACATATATGCATATGAATTCTTTGGTTAATCTCTCCCCTGCATTCTCCACTCCTGCCTTCTCTCTGAGTTTCCTCAGTCTGTTCTTCTATGCCTCTGAATCTATTTTGCTCATCAGTTTATTTTGTACATCGTGAGAACATCTAGTGATGACCTTTTAAAGGTAGGGGGCATGTCTTATACATCTTTATACTTTATTCCCAGTTGAAAGTCAGAGTATTTTAATTGCATAAATGAAGAAATGGAGCACTGAGGAAATGTTCTAACAATTCAGAGTTCCACTGGCAAAAGAATCATTGCTGTGGAGATTGTGTGTAGGATCTTAAAATGCCATTAAGTTTCTCAGGAAGTGATCTCTTCTCTTCCATTAAATATCCATCATAATTCATGGGAGCACTTTCAGTTTTCAAGTTGTTTGGCTCACTCCATATTCACTCTCAGGATAATTAGGGAAGATTGAGTTCTAATTATGGTTTTGACTCTCAAACACAAAGGGGAAAAAGGTAAAGCCAGGAAATAAACAATCAATGAGGCTTCCTAGCTCTGGCAAAAATAAATTTTTTGACAACAATAAGTACTTAAAGTTAAGTACTTATTTATTAAAAAAATAAATGCTTAACTTCTTTTTTTTGACTGAAAGAATGAGAAGTGAAATTAAACCTATTTATATTATTGAGAGAATACTTTTTAGGGTTATTGTATTATAGTTGTCTTGGGATTTTAATATTTCAGCTTCAGAAATAAAGTAGCAATATTGAGTGCTTCTTTAAAAAATACACTATGTTAAAATACCAACATGATTTGTTTCTGGAAATCTGCCTGTATTAATCTGGGTTCACAAGAGAAACAGATATAATAAGAGATATACATGTCTCTATAGATGTTGAGAGAGATAAAGAGAGTGATTTTAAGTAATTGGCTTAAATGATTGTGGAGATTGGCAAGTCCAAAATCTTCAGGGTAGGCTGAAAGGCTGGAGACTTAGGGAAGAGTTCATTTTGAAGTCCTAAGCCATAGGCCATCTGGTAGTGGAATCCCTCTTATTCTGGGGAGGTCAGTCTTTTTCTTTTAAGGCCATCAATTGTTTGGATGAGGCCCACCCTCAAATTATGAAAGGCAATCTGCTTAATTCAAAGTCTACTGCTTTAAATGTTAAATTCATCCACAAAATATCTTCACAGTATTTTTAGAATAATATTTGACCAAATAACTGGGTACTAGGGCCTAGACAAATTGACACATGAAATTAATCATCATATTTCTCCAATCCTTTATAATTCTGTTAAGAATTTTACTCCTTTTATTATCAAATATTCGTATGATTTATTTTGAGCCCTGTGCATTTATTCACCATTTTATTCCTTTCCTTAAATCTTCCTGTTGCTTCAGAGTATTTCACATATCAATTACTTCCACCCTTAAATTAGTTGAAAAGTAAAATTACTTTTCTCCCTCACCCCCTATAGTTGAAACATAGTTACTTAGTGAATTGTGTTTCAAGAATGCTGCGACTGAGATCATAGCAATAAAAAACAATGAATGAGTAATCATTCTTTTCATCTGACAATTCAAATAAATGATTCACACCACACCTTACCACACACCACTAGACAGAAGAATGATTCAGAAATTTATTTGGTATGCAATTTCAATGTTTTTCCCATTTCAAGAGTTTTATTTGAGTGGGTTGCATTGGTTTAGATGTTTGAGGGTCTTTTTAAAACTATAATATCCTATATAATAAAAGAGTAATATGCAAATTGACCACACCTCTGCTATACTCACAAGCCACGCCTACCAGCCAATCAGAACGAGTATGCAAATTAACCCAAACAAGATTCCTACAGCCACAGAGAGAGCAGGAGGGAGGCTTGGGTTGCTCCTGGCAATGAAGGAAGCCAAGCTTTCTGTACACCCTGGGCAGCCCAGGACTCTGCTTAAGGCAACAAAGTTTCAATGGCTGTGTGAGCAGAAGGCGTGGCTCTGCTCCAGGCTACAAAGTTTCAATTGTAGAAGTTAAATAAATCCCAGGTCCCAGGGCCTCCACTTGGGGTGTGGCTGGCCTACAAATCACCACAGGCCCCTTGCCCAAGCCACCCCACACTCCAAGGGAACTCCCACTCTGATCTGGGACACCCTTCAGGGCAAACCAGCTGGCATCCCCCCATGCACCAGGCCTCCATCCTATCTAATAAAGAGTAATATGCAGATTGATCATCACTTCAACACACAAGATGACTGCCCCCATGTGGTGAAAAGATCCTGCCCCCATGTGGATACAAGATGGCTACCACAAGATGGCCAGCAGGGGAGGGCAGTTGGCAGGGACCAGGCCTGCAAGGGAGGGCAGTTGGGGGGAACCCAGGCCTGAAGGAGAGGGCAGTTAGGGGTGACCAGGCCTGCATGGGAGGGCAGTTAGGGGTGACCAGGCCCACAGGGGCAGACAGGGGCAAACAGGCTGGCAGGGGAGCAGTTAGGCATCAATCAGGCTGGCAGGGGAGTGGTTAGGGGGTGATCAGGATAGCAGGCAGAAGTAGTTAGTAGCAATCAGGAAGGCAGGTAGGTGAGCAATTGGAAGCCTGGATTGAGAGAGGGATGTCCGACTGCCTGATTTAGACAAAGCAGGTGTTAATTGGCTTGCTTCAGTTGTCTATCTGGTCTTTACTAATGTAATCTATTTGATTCCTTGGTATTTGAGAAGCTATCATTTAATATTTATAGTTCTGCAATGTATAAATGAAATTATTTTTTTAGTTTTATAACATTTTATCTTTATTTTTAAAAATAAATTTTCAGTTAACTTCTGGAATTTATCAGGCTAACAACTATATAATCTATCCCTAGCCGGTTTTGCTCAGAGGATAGAGCATCAGCCTAAGGTCTGAAGGGTCCTAGGTTTGATTCCTGTCAAAGGCACATGCCCGGGATTACAGGCTCCATCCCCAATAGAGGGCATGCAGGAGGCAGCTGATCAATGATTCTCTTTTATCATTGATGTTTCAATATCTCCCTCTCTCTCTCTTCCTCTCTGAAATCAATAAAACTATATTTAAAAATTATATAATCTATAAGTATTTATTGTTTTGCTTCTTTGAATTTGTTTAAATTTGATAAAATGGCTTTTAATAGGGAAAATCATGAGTTTATGCTTTTACTTCCAATTTGAAACTTGGATTACAGGATTCTTAACATTTTTAATTTTATATTTGTGTTAAATTTTTTTATGTAAGAAAGTTTTATTTCTAAATATATTAGTAGTTATATATTTTCTTTATCCTTTACTAAACTCATATTATTTTTAAATAAACAATATCAATATAACTGAAAAATACTAAGTAGAGATTAAAATATCATTATGTTTTTTTTGTTGTTCTTATATTTCTACATGGATATATTGTTAAAACATAGATTAAATTTGCTTAATGCAATTATTATACGTATATACATGGTTATTAACCTGATAGTTAAGCTTGTTTTTGATTTGGGGGGATAGCTTTTTAAATACATTATTACTACTGAATTATGCAAATAATTTTCATGGCTTCAGTTAAAACTATACCAAGATACATTTATTAAGATCTCATTGAGTTTTTCACACTGTCTTTCCTCTCACCCAAAGGTAGCCATTTAAGTTAATGAATGGTTTAAGTTAATGAATAATAACATTAAATATATTAATTTTAGCTTTTTTTTTAATTAAGATGATATATATAAATTTATATTTACATATCTGTGTGTATGTATGTGTGAAAATATATCGTCCAGTAATATCATTTTTAAGGTGCGCCAAGACCACAAATTCTAACACAGTGAATATACCACGGTCCTTACAGGCAAAGAAAATATAGTTATGGTGTTTCCATAGTACTTTGTACCCACCTTCATGATAAAATTCAACTATCAGATTGTAATTTTTGTTTAGTTCCTACCTCTTCAGTTATACTGTAAGCCATGATAGGCAGGAATGGAATCTTACTCAACCTTGTCACCTCAGAATTTAGCAAAGTGTTAGGTGCCCAGCATGGGGTCTTAGGCTGCTTGCATATAAAGTGAGTCCCATGGAATGTATACCCTGATTAACTTCAGAATAGGCCCAATTTAAAGATCAAACCCTAGAACTTGGCTTTTGAACCTGCACCTTTATTTTTAGCACAGAATTTTCAGTTCCTATTATCTCAATTTCAGCACAAACTTTCTGTAAACTAGTTTGCTTTCTCACTTACCATTTTTACTCTATGGGTTGGTGGTGAAACCCTGTTGCTGCATAAAGTAGAACTTTCCAAATGAGTGACTAGCTTCTACCACATTTAACTACTGTGGGGCCATGTGGGTTCATAAAGGCTAAGTAGATCACAGCTTTACAAATCACTTAAGGGATCTTGTGAAAATGCAAATTGTTATGTAGTAAGTAAAGCCCGAGATTCTCCATTTCTAAGAACTGCCAGGCGAGGACCATGCAAGGTAGTAGATGACTCACTTCACACACACAATCATACATTCCTTACAACATTATTTTATTCTACCATGTGCCCAGCACCGAACTAAGAAGCTAAAGAACAATGTGACATAATTCTCACCTATGAGAAGCCCCAGTCTCGTGTGGCAGCAAACACAATAACAAATAAGTGCTGTAAATACTTTGACCATTCACAAAATGAGAAGACAAGCCATAGACTGGGAGAAAATATTTGCAAAGGACGTATTTAATAAAAGATTGCTATCCAAATTAGACAAAGAAATCTTAAAATTCAATGACATGAAAATGACTGGATTAAAATGAAGGCCAAAGAACTTAACAGATACCTCACTAAGAAGATACACAGTCAGCCAGTAAACAGGTGAAAAGATATCAACATTATATATCATTAGGAAATTGCAAATTAAGACAACAGGAAAATGTCGAAACCAGTTTGGCTCAGTGGATAGAGTGTCAGCCTGTGGACTGAAGGGTCCCAGGTTTGATTACAGTCAAGGGCATGTACCTTGGTTGTGGGCACATCCCCAGTAGGAGGTGTGTAGGAGGCACCTGATCAATGTCTCTCTCTCATCGATGTTTTTAACTCTCTATCTCTCTCTCTTCCTCTCTGTAAAAAATCAACATAATATATATATATATATATATATATATATATATACATATATATATATATATGTGTGTGTGTGTGTGTGTGTATATATATATATATATTTTTTTTTTTTAAAAGACAACAGGAAACCACTACACATATCAGAATGAACAGAATCTGGAACACTGACACCATCAATTGCTGGTGAGGCTATGAGTAGCAGGAACCCTCATTTACTGCTGATGGGAAATAACATGGTGTAGCACTTTTAGAAGGGGGTTCTTGCAAAACTAAGCATATTGTCATCATATGATCCAACAATCACCTCCCTTGGTACTTGCTTGAGTTGACACTGATGTCTGTACAATAAACTGCACACAGATGATTATGGCAGTTTTATTCACAATTGCCAACATTGGGAAACAACCAAGGATATGAAAACTTTGGCACACCCAGACAATGGAATACTATTCAGTGCTAAAAAGAATTTTAAAAGGCTACATACAGTATGATTTTCCAACTATATGACATTCTGGAAAAGGCAAAAATGTGGAGATGGGGAAAGGATCAGTATTTGCCAGGTGTTAGAGGTGAGAGAAGGACGAGTAATAGGTGGAGCATAGAAGATTTTTAGGGAAGTGAAACTTTCTGTACATCATTATAATAAAGGATACATGTCACTATACATTTGTCAAAACCTAGCAGGCTGGAAGAGGTTAATGGGGGAAAAAGGAGTACCTATGCAATACTTTCAACAATAAGGAGAAAAAATGAAAGAATACAGCAAGAGCACATCTTAATATAAACTATGGACTCACTGATTGTAACAAATTTACCACTGGCACAGGATATTGATGACAGGGGAAGCTGTGCATATGTGGGGGGCAGGGAGAATATGGAAATTCTATGTACTTTCTCTTCAGCTTTGCTGAACCTAAAAGGGATCTTTTAAAAAATGTGTATGTGCTTTTATAGATCGATAGATATGATCAAGCTAGAGAATCAATTCTGGGACCTAGAAAGGCTTCATTGATGGGCAAAACATATATATATTGTGCTTTTTAAAAAACAGTGTTTGAGTGTAAGGACAGGCCAATCTAACTCTTGAAAAAAATGCACCAGCAAGTACCCCCCATCCTCTGGAAATTAGGACCATCTCCACAATTAATGAATTAAGTGCTAATGAGAGAGAATGAGCAACTGAGCAATAGGGGTCTCTTTTTGAGGCTCTTCTTGCTCTTTCCTTCAAAGTATTTTATTGGGACCTTTACTGTAGGTAGGGTCCTGCATCACCAGCACCTTGCCCTCTTCCCATGTCCCTGCCAGACTAGCCTCTACACTGAGAAACCCATATCAAAATTATCTGGGGTGCCCTGGCGGGTGGCTCAGTCAGTTGAAGCATCTCCTCATAAAACAAAGGGTTATGAGTTCTATTCAGGGCATATACCTGGGTTGCTGGTTTGATTTCCAGTTCTGGGGGGTAGTGGAAGGGAAGGCAAGTGATAGATGTTTTCCCTCTCTCTCTCCCTTTTCGTCCACTCTCTAAAAATCAATGGAAAAAACATCCTCACTCCACAAGTGAGGATTTTAAAAAATCAGTAAAAACATATACTAAGGTGAGGATTTAAAAAAAAAAATTATCTGCCCTTATCGTTTGGCTCAGTGGATAGAATGTCAGCCTGTAGACTGAAAGGTCCCAGGTTCAATTTCTGTCAAGAGCATGTACCTTGGTTATGGGCCCACCATCCCAGTAGGAGGTATGCAGGAGGCAGTTGCTTGATGTTTCTCTCTCATTGATGTTTCTAACTCTCTATCCCTCTCCCTTCCTCTCTGTAAAAAATTAATAAAAATATTGTTAAAAAATTTATCTGGGGTGATTTTTAATGTGAAGATTCTAGAGCTATATGCTGAAACTCCTGAGGCAGAATTTCTTACTGCTGGGAATTGGTCATCTGCAGTTTAGCAAGTTCTTCAATTTATTTTTATGTGCCATTTTAAGATTTGAGAATCACTCAAAGTTCATATCCATGCATTTTTTTGGTACAAAAATCAACATTATATTTAGTCCAAATAAGTTTTAATAACTTTACCTTCTTATTGGGAATAGTCAACAATATTAAAATCATGGAAAATCGTAAAATTATTCTATAGATTCTTTTTCTCATATTTTATTATTGAAATAAGCCATGTAAGTAATACTGAAATAAATTTATTTACAAAATACATATATAACTCTGACACCTTTTATTAAGAAGGGATAAGAACATAAATGATTTGTGATTTTGGCAGCATCATACAAATATAAGTATAAATCATTAACAAAGGTGAAATCATTATCGACATTACTGTAAGACATGTTAAGAATATTATTAATAATATCAGAAATATATATATTTATATATGTATATATATTTAAACTCATTATGAAGGAACTGTTCAGCTTTGTGTGTTTATCTGATAAGGACAGCTAAGTGTATCCTCCCTGTTCTTCCTGTTTCTATTTTTAAAAATACCGCGAGCTGCTATTTTAATTTATCTTTTGTACATAAGTTTCCTGTACATGCAGCTTGGCTGAAAAAAAAAAAAAAACCTACAAAAAATTGGTTGCTGAAATTTCTAGGAGTAATGATATTGTACTGGGTGGATAACAATGAGTCTAAAACAATACCAATTGGGTTAACATTTTAATACCAGTTACATAAGAAATGCTCCACCACAAAATCTGGTTAGTCGTTTTTGGGACAAAAACTGTTATGGGATGTCATATACCTATCCCCACAATTTCATACATTATTTTCATACATTTTCTATAATGACTCATTTGCTCTAGTTTTCTGAGTTTCTTTAGCAAACTGAAATAGTATGTTGCTTTTGTTAGCTTCTCTTTTACCATTTCTCTAAGTCACCTACCTTTCTTTCTAGGCACTAACACACACACACAAACACACACACACCCCTTCACATTCATTTGTGCAGCAGCTCGCGTATTTGTTCAAATGGATTCTAACCTCTGCTGTCCGTGCTGCATGAGGTCTGTTGCATTATTTAGTATCAGCACCCAAGAACTCTGATAGCCTGAAACTGTTGAATGAAGTTGCAGGTTATTTTTGAAATACAGTGGTACCTCGAGATAGGAGTTTAATTCGTTCCGTAACCTTGAGGCGTGGGAAACTATGAGATGCTCAAGTCTTGTAAACTGGTGGGTTGTGTGCAGCCGGTTGATCCTCGCGATTACTCCTATCTCAAATGTTGCTCCTATTTCAAAGCAAAAATCGCTCACTCAATGGCTTGTATCTCAAAAATCTCGTATGTTAGGGGACTCATATCTCGAGGTACCACTGTAATTAGACTCAAGTATTCTGGAAATTCAGAAAACTGCAATCATATATGCTTGCTATACTTTTAAGTAGCTACAATCTCAATATTTAAAACAAATGGTTATCCAGCTGAACTATATCACTATGTATGATATGCCCTGATTCCTTACTAAGAAGAACAGCAAGATACAGATGTGGTGACTGAAAATATCTTAACCCATACTGACCAACTAAATATTCTGGACTTTTCTCCATTCCATTAATTGTGTTTTAAGTTTGGCATCAGGTCAACCACAAAACAGCTTAAGCCTGCCTGATGATAACTATTCTCACTGATTTTTATGTTTATTCAGACACCCAACAAGTATATTAATTCAGCAGCAGCATAATGTCAGTTCATATATACTAGACTTTGTAACCCAGACAGTGAGTCACCACGTTGTTTATAAATGCACCATACAGTAAATGCTCCATCACAACAGATATTTGCTTTACAATCTAACAGGGTGGATAGAAGCATTTGTTTTCTCCTGTGTGGGGAACATCGACCCATATCTAGTTGTTATATTCCACATCTTTATTGCACGATTTATTCTTTTCATTATTTTCTTATATCATCAAGTCTAAAATGATTTCTCCTTTACATATAAGAAACCTCAACATTAGCATGACAGAGGAAAACTTTTTATTATCAAAGATTGACTGGAAATAAACATACTATCATTTCCATATTTATGGTTAGTTAAATTGGACATTCTTTCTCAAAAGTGTGTAGTGAACTGATACAGAAAATACATATTTCTCTTCCCTACATGTGTTTCTGATAGCTCCAAAGAAAATATTGAATTTATATATTGGGTAAAATGTAGCTAAGTTTAAATGTTCTACTCTCTGCTATTCATGATATCACTCAGTTTTGGAGAAGAGATGTTGTTCATGGCAATAATATAAAATGCTCCAAAAGAATATTTTGGCAGAACTATTAGTCATTTGTCCTACTGACCTTTAAGATCCAAGCTCCAACCTGACCCCCCTGAAAGTGAATCTTCTCAGGTCAAAGAATATTATTTGACATTCTGTAGGTCTCAGGTAATGGTATGGACATGCTGATCGTTCATGACCACTGATGGGAAAGCAGGATGAGAATTAACTCCTCAAACATATGGCTGCATATTCTGTAGGTGCTTCTTTCACATTTCTTGCCTGCCTTGGGTTCATTTCAATGATGGAGTGGTTCAGTGAAGCATAAACAATGCCTTGTCTGTTTTCCTCCAGACTTGGGTTAAAATAAACCCTAGACTCTTCCTGGATGTTGACCCAGGGGTCAATATCATAAACATCTGTTTCTGATGGCAATGTTTGAGGATTTTGTCTGGTGCCCACTTCAATTTGCTCACTTCTGAAGGGCCAAGGAGTATCAACCTACAAGAGAAAAGAAATTGCTTTAATTACAATTTTAAGATGTGATGGTGCATATTTATTAGTAAACTGTAAGTGCACGCTAAATTGCGTCCTTATACATGGGGAGAAATGATGGACTTTTCCTCACATATACTGTTGACATTTATTTATTTTTAACAGATTCTCCCTTATTAAAGGATAAAAACTTAATGACCATCCCAAATAGTTACTTTGTGCTATATTATTGGTCACTTTTGAGACCATGAAACACTTTTAAATCCCTCTTCAAAATGAAAAGCAGAGCCCAAATTCATGAAAAAAAGCACCAAATATTTCTCAAGGACTTCAAGCAACCTACAATGTAATGGATAATATTTATATGGTTTAGAATAAAATCATTAAAGATAAAGCAGAAAAGATACGCTGTAAGGTGCAGAAAAAATAAATATTAGTATTTATCCAATGTATAGTATTATGATTTAATACCTGGAATTGGAACCTTGCTGGGATTTTATTTTGGAGGGACCAAAGCTTAGAAAAAAAGTTTAAAATATTTCATTTGTTATTTATATCACAAGAAAATTCTTACACTTCAAAATAGAGTCAAATATCTTACAGAAAGCTTCTGTAAAAGAGGTGAACTTATGGAATCAGAGAGTAAATGGATCCCGATGCTTTTCACTCTTTTCAATTATTTGTATGTAATTCCTACTTAGACAGGGGACTCACCTGGTAAAAATGAAGATGTCAACTCATTTCAATTTTTTATATCCCAACTTTTCAATCATGTTCTTGAACTTCGGCCTACCTGCTTTAAAGTATCAGGTCCACAGTTTTTGGTAGTCTGCATGCCTTGTATGGCCCTGTGTTGTTTTCACTGCTCTGTGTGCAGTGGCCCATCCACTTCTCCTCAGCAGAGTTCTGCCACACAAGCGTGTTTGGGCCTATTCTAAAAAACTAGGTGTTAACTGCTGAATACACTGCCTCCCTCCTCTAAGGTGTCTGCCCAGGAAATAACACGAAGGCTGGATGATTGGGAGAGTTAGGAATTGTTTTCATTGTCCCTGTGTCCCTGTCCCTTAGCTCAGATGAAAAGTGCTCCTACCTTCACACAAAGGAGCCTGGTTAAAGTCTACAGAGGAGTGGTGAAGAAGACTTCATGTGACCTAATAGACATAAATATTCAATATATCAAGTTCTCTGTCCAATTTTCAATCTGTGTTTGTTGTCTGTTACCTGGCTTCTTCCCAAAAGATGTCTCATTTCCATGGAAAACTGTTAGAATGAATGGGGTAAGAAAACTTAGTGCCTGTGACTGAACTTATCCTGTGGGCACCTCATCAAAGGGTGGGTGCACAAGGTAGGTGCACCCTGCTGTGGTGGGCAGAGATGACAAATGATGAAGCAGCTCTCCTACTCTGTATTTGTATGACAACGTCCAGTTTATAGCATACTTTTACAGAGGTGTTGAGACATAATTTGTGTACTTTAAAATTCACTTTAAGTGTACAATTTAGTGGTTTTTAGTATACCAGCACTATTATACCCTTAAAGGACCATTCTGGAATAAGATAAGAACTCTGCTTTCATATGTGTCTACCATATGTTTATTAGTTTCTTTCTCTACTTTTGGATTCTATTCCATGCTTCCCATACAGGTTCCTTTTTAAGAAATTTGTAGTCAGTCTTAAAGATCTAATATGGTACCCTTTCTATTATTTTTTTTGAAATGTTTGACAAATCAAAGGAGGCAAAACTGAATGCCTGTGAAAGATATGAAGACCTTAAAACAAAATTCCCAAAGAGGGAATCTTGACTTTGGGTACTGAGTAGCCAATACATTATACAGATGATGTATTATAGAAATGCACCCCTGAAACATATATAATTTTATTAACCAATGCCACCTCAATAAACTCAATTTAAAAAAACAACCCAAATAATTGCACAATAGAAAAAAACCCCTCTTGAATTCCAGTTCAAATCATGAGCAATTTGTCCAGCTTACACAGGAAGCAATATGGCTATCCCTGGCTGGTGTGGCTCATTTGGTTGGAGTGTTGTTCTACACACCAAAAGGGGCAAGTTCAATTTCCAGTTTGCGGGTTTGATCCCTAGTTGAAGCACATGAGGGAGGCAATTTACCAATGTTTATGTCTCATATTGATGTTTCTCTCTCCTTCTAAAAAGTCAATGAAAAAGCATGTTTTTGGGTGAGGATTAAAAATATATATATATATATAATTACATTTTGACCAACTGGGTCTTTACTTGTCTCATAAATTATTCACATTATTGTTTTAAATGGTTTCATAGTTCTCAGCCTGAATATAACAAAATGCAGTTTGTTGTTATTTGCTATAGAAAGAGAGGAAATAGTCCTATCTAATAAAAGAGTAATATGCAAATTGACCATCACTCCAACACACAAGATGGATGCCCCTATGTGGTCAAAGATAGCTGCCCCATGAGGACACAAGATGGCCACCACAGGATAGCCTGCAGGGGAGGGCAGTTGTGGGCAATCAGGCCTGCAGGAGAGGGCAGTGGGAGCAACTAGGCCTGCAAGGGAGGGCAGTTGGGACCAATTGGGCTGACAGAGAAGCAGTTAGGTGTCGATCCAATGGCAGGGGATTGGTTAGGGGATGGCCAGACTGACAGGCAAAAGCGGTTAGGGGCCATCAGGCAGTCAGGCAGGCGAGCAGTTGGGAACCAGCAGCCTTGGATTAAATGGGCAGTTGGACAACCCTCGAAGGGTCCCAGATTGGAGATGGTGCAGGCTGGGTTGAGGGACATCCTCCTCCCATGCATGAATTTTGTGCACTGGGCCTCTATTATTTAATAAAAGTTTGTTACTCAAGGACACAAATTCTTTTTTTTTATTTTTTCCTATTATTGTGTTACATGTATACATATCTTCCCATTGCTCCCCCCACTCCTCTCAGGCATACCGTAACCCCCCAGCATCTTGTGTTCATTGGTTATGCTTATATTCATGCATACAAGTCCTTTGGTTGATCTCTTACCTACCCCACCTCTCCTTAACCTTCCTGTTCAATTTGATAGTCTATTTGATGCTTTACTGCCTCTGTATTTATCTTTTTGTTCATCAGTTTGTAATGTTCTTTATCATCCACAAATGAATGAGATCATGTGGTATTTCCCCTTCATTGACTGGCTTATTTCACTTAGCATAATGCTCTCTAGTTCCATCCAGGTTGCTACAACTGGTAAGAATTCCTTTTTTTTTTTTTTTATGGCAGCATAGAATTCCATCGTGTAGATGTACCATACTTTTCTGATCCACTCATCTGCTGATGGACACCTAGGCTATTTCCAAATTATAGCTATTGTGCTGCTATGAACATAGGGTACATAAATCCTTTCTGATTGGTGCTTCTAGTTTCTTAGATTATATTCCTAAGAGTGGGATTGCTGGATCAAATGGGAGTTCCATTTTTAGTTTTTTGAGGAAACTCCATACTGTTCTCCACAGTGGCTGCACCAGTCTGCATTCCCACCAGCAGTGCACAAGGGTTCTTTTTTCTCTGCATCCTCACCAACACTTGTCCTTTGTTGATTTGTTGATGATTGCCATTCTGACAGGTGTAAGATGGTATCACATTGTCGTTTTGATTTGCATCTCTCGGATAATTAGTACTTTGAATATGTTTTCATGAGTCCCTTGGCCTTCCTTCTGTCATCTTTCAAAAAGATTCTATTTAGGTCTGTTGTCCTTTTTTTTTTTATTGAATCATTTATCTTTCTTTTATTAAGTTGTATAAGTTGGCTGTAGATGTTGGAGATTAAATCTTTATCAGTGATAACATTTGCAAATATGTTTTCTGATACTGCGGGCTTTCTTGTTGTTTTGTTGATGGTTTCTTTTGCTATGCAAAAGCTTTTTATTTTGATGTAGTTCCATTTGTTTATTTTTTCTTTAGCTTCTATTGCCCTTGGAGCAGTATCAGTGAAGGAATTCTTTTGACATATGTCTGAGATTGTGCTGCATGTGGATTCCTCTAGTATTTTTATGGTTTCTCTTCTTATGTTTAAGTCTTGTATCCATTTTGAGTTTATTTTTGTGTATGGCATAAGTTGGTGGTATAGTTTCATTTTTTTGCATGTATCTGTCCAATTTTCCCAACACCATTTATTGAAGAGGCTGTCTTGACTCCATGTATGTTCATGCCTCCTTTGTCAAATATTAGTTGAGCATAGTGGTTTGGGTAGATATTTGGATTCTCTATTCTATTCCATTGGTCTATATGTCGTTCTTGTGCCAGTACCAGGCTGTTTTGAGAACAGTTGCTTTGTAATATAGCTTAAAATCTGGTATTGAGATCCCAACTACTTCATTCTTCTTTCTTAGGATTGCTGTGGCTATTTGAGGTCTTTTTTTGTTCCAGATGGATCTTTGGAGAGTTCTTTCTAGGTCTGTGAAATATGTCATTGGTATTTAATGGGTAGTGCATTAAATCTATACATTGCTTTGGGTAGTATGGACATTTTAATGATATTGATTCTCCCAATCCATGAGCATGGTATGCTCTTCCATCTGTTTACATCTTCCTCTACCTCTTTTTTCAGTGTCCTGTAGTTTTCTGCATTAAGTCTTTTACCTCCTTAGTTAGGTTTATTCCTAGGTATCTTAATTCTTTGGGTGCAATGGTAAATGGGATTGCTTTTTTAGTCTATTTTTCTGTAAGTTCACTATTAGGATATAGAAATGCCATAGATTTCTTGGCATTAATTTTGTATCCTGCTACATTGCTGAATTTATTTATTAATTCAATTAGTTTTTGGGTGGAGTCCTTTGGCTTTTTTATGTATGGTATCATGTCATTTGCAAATAAGGTCAGCTTTACTTCTTCTTTTCCAATTTGGATGCCTTTTATTTCTTCTTCTTGTCTAATTGCAATGGCTAATACTTCCAGTACTATGTCAAACAGGAGTGGTGAGAGTGGGCATCCCTGTCTTATTTCTGTTTTTAGGGGAAATGGTTTTAGTTTTTGCCCATTGAGTATGATGTTAGCTATGGGTTTATCATATATGGCTTTTATGATGTTGAGGTATGATCCTTCTATTCCCACCTTGCTGAGAGTTTTTATAAAGAAAAGGTGTGGGATTTTGTCAAATGCTTTTTCTGCATTAATTGATATGACAATGTGATTTTTATCTCTCCATTTGTTTATGCAATGTATCATGTTTATTGATTTGCAGATATTGCACCATCCTTGTATTCCTGGGATAAATCCTACTTGGAAGGACACAAATTCTTAGCACCCTTCATAATGATGTCTACTGATATTTACTAGAAAGTTAATACAAGTTTTTAAAATTGAATATATTTGAATTGATTTAAAATCCAAATATATAATATCCAACTGGTAGTGAATGCTGAGTGCCCTTTAATATTATATATAGAATTATTGGCTATATCTGCCATTCACATTTCAGGGACTTTCCAGGTTACTACATCTTTATTTCTACTTTGGTTTACTAACACACACACACACACACCAAGTTCCTTTGCAGTACCTCATTTATGACTACAGTATTTTTTTATAGTTACTATCTTTTTAAAAAATCCTCACACAAGGATATATTTATTAATTTTAGAGTGAGAGAAAGCAGGGGAGAGGAAGATCGATGTAAGAAATATCTTTAGTATGCACAAAAACAAGGCATCCAACCTGTAACCTTTTGGTATCCAGGACAACACTACAACCCACCAAACCACCCAGCCAGGGCAGTATTTTTTTTTAACAAAGAGTTTCACAAAATTTTTTTTTCAGAAATATATCACCTCATCTTATATTCTTTCTTGAGTTCCAATATTTATGCAATATTGAACTCAAAAGGAAGGCCCAAGTTTATATTCCAAGAACTGGTTGGAAAACTTGGCATTGCCTCCAAAACATCCTTTGCTTTGTCTGGGAGGTCTCCTTCTTGACAAGCCTACACACACACACACACACACACATGAGAAAGACTTTTGCATAGTAGCTCCAACTTCTGCCATGCTTCTTATGCTTCTTTATCTGCTGGTGTGATTTATGAAGCAATCATATTTCATTTTATGAAGTTATTTATGGTTTGTTCTTTCATTAACTCTCAACTCTCTTCCAGAAAGACTTTAAGGTATTTCTGAGAATAAGTGTATAGTGTGAAGTTACATAATAGGCCAAAAGCAGCCACAAGTCAGTATCTATCTTTTCTGTGTTGAGTCTATACTGTCACCCATGCACTTAAAAAAGAAAATGACTTAGTCTGAGACTTGTTAATCCTGAGGAATTTCTGCTGCAAACAGAGGTGAATTTAAAATAAACAAATGTTTTAAGTAAATCAATATATATATAGCACTTAGGGCATGTCTGGCACATGGTAAGTGTTATAGAGACTCAAATAAAAATATAAATAAAAACATGAAATAACATAAATTGCATTTGTTTTAACAGATACAGTGAACATACCAGGTTAATTCCCCTTTCTGTTGTTTCAGACAGCTCCTTTTGTTTCCCTGGAATGCAAAAAGAAAAATAAGAAACTAAAAGGAGTAACGGACAACACAAAACCTCCAAATCCCTGAAAATTAGGGTTGTGTTAAGAATGTGGGTTCTGGAATCAAACCGCTAATTTGAAATTCAGTCCCTAGAGCTGAGGTGGAATGCCCCTCCAGCAATCCCCACCCACGTGCATACCAGTGAGAGTGCTATTGTTAGTTTGGCTTGTTTATTTGCTGTGACTAGCAGGGCACACACAACTCATTTTTGTGAATTCATGCTGCCCCATTTTCTTCACTTCTCACTCCAGAGAGCCCTCCGACATATCTTCAGAGGCAGAAATGGCATCTAGGACATCACTTTTGAAAGGCCGGAAATCCTAGTTTGGGGACAATCTATACTCAATGCCAGACACACGGCTGTCTGGTCACCTACATAGCCAGGATTTCCTACCACCAAGTTCACTTTGGATGTGGGAAATCAAAGGATTTACCCCTGACTCTTTCTGAAGATCTGAGAAAAGGTCCCAATGGCCCCAGAAAACATGGTGAAGCTTACAGAAGGACCATGGGAAGATCCTGAAAGTTGCGGATGTAGAATTGGGGTTACAGAAGTCTCTCTCAGGATTCTGAGGAGGTTCTGGGCTCCAGTCCTCACTGGAAAATACCAGGAACACTTCTGCCCAAACAAAGATTTCTCTTATGGCAGAAATAAGGGTTTCTTTGTCTGACTTAGTTTCTATAGCTACACTGTGGCTACTATTGTGGGAAAAAAGATGGGGTAGATGGCAGAGAGGAACAAAGGAGAGAGAAAGAATGGAGTTGGTTCACCACCAGAGCTAGATCAGAATTCTCCATACATCTGTCTCTTATGTGTGTAAGTGTTCCCTCATGACATTGAGGGAATTCTTACAAAAGCAGAAAGGCATGGTTCAAAATATATCACACTTCCTCTATCATGCAAAATACATTTTTATTAATGTTGTTGAGTGAGGGCTCAGTTCAAGTATATGTTTGTAATGGCAACAGAAAGTTCAAGCAGATGAATTTTCTCTGAGGACAGTGGGCCTTCAAATAGACAAGGGTTATGTGTGACTGGCAAGGGTGTGGTATGGCTGTGAAAAAAGAATGAGACAAACTAATTCAAATCAGACACTTTGGGAGACTATCTCAACCTGCCTTTCAACATCCTAAAAATTTAAAAGAGCTTCCCACACAGACCGAAGAAGATTGACTCAAGTAGAATGAGTAAATTTCACCAGTGTTCCCTCCTTACCACAACGCTTGGCTGTGCTGTGGTGAGCATGCCTCACTGTGGCTAGCGGAAACCTAAATTAATCCTTTAGTCCTTTGGTGGGAGGATGAGTTTTCCCCCCGGAAAGCATTAAGTATGGTTTATTGCAAAATGTTGGCAAAGAAAACAACATAAACCAACTGCAAGTATATCAATCCTAGTAGTTGAACCCTAAATGTGTAGCACAGAGCAGTAGAGGGAAGATGGAACCCACCTTGGTGCCTTTTCAGGCAGCAGAATAGGTAGAAACAGGTAAGGAGTAGAAGCAATCCTCCCAAAGGAAGCAACCAATAAAGGATCAAAGATCTGTCCTCCAACTCATTCTTGAAGGGTGGTGCTGCAGCACTGGTTGAATCTGAAATGTCAGTCAATGCTAAAGGCAGTTAGGAAATCTGAAATATATTAGAATTGGCAACAACCTTTACATTGTTAGAACTTGAAGAAAGAAGATGCCTGCATTTCCCTTCCAGCAAACTTTTCCCAAGAATCCCAAGCATTAGTACTCTCTCACTTCTTGCTTTATTGCTGAGCATATGTTGGTGGTTCTGGGTTACAATTTATTTATTTTTTGCAACAATCATTCTTCAATCTGCTCAGATTAATCCCCTGTAAAACAACATCCATAAAGCTCTCAGAAAACACTTCACCAAGCCCTTTCTTTTACATTGTCTTATTTAACCCATATTTATAACTTAAGAAAGGTAATAAAGCCATTATTTTTACCTAGCCCCATGCCAAAGAAGAGTATTATTGTCCTAAGACTTGCCCAAGGTCAGACAGATACTGAGCACACTTGGACTCAAGTCAACATCTTTCTGATACTTAATTCAGTTTCCTTTAACAAAATGCCTTTTCATTGTCTCACAACTCTTTATTATCTCCAAATACCAAATACTTTTGGTATTTCCAGATATTTTTGACATCTTCAAATATGGTTTGCTGGGCATATAGCTGGTGCTTATTACTTTTGATCAGTTAACATGCATTAAGTCCATATTTGTCCTTGATAAGGTGAAGCTTATTTTTGGCTCATGAAATAATTTAATTGATAACAAATAAAATTTTAAAATTAAACATTATAGAATAAAAATATCAGAATGCATCATATATCTTTAATTTTGTACTTGTGTTAATTTTTATGCAGAAAAACTTTATTTCTAAATCTATTAATATAGTCATATTTTAACTTCTCCCTATGCTTGTTTGGGGGGTATAGGAGCTCCTGGAACTGGGTATAAAGTGGTTTGGAAATTCAGACTGGTAACAAATGCTGTATTACTCATGCTGCAGTCGCAGACACAGTTGTCTCAGAGAGGGGTGTGGATAGGAATAAAAGTGAAGGTTCCACAACAGATAACTTAATACAAACAATACATTCAATTAAGATCCAACTTTTATCATTTCTCCAGCCATAAAACAACCCAGTTCCCTTAATTTTATTTAACTAGATTGATACTTACTTATTAGAGGATGTTCTGAATTATTTTGAGTCCATTCTGAAATAGAAAAACAAGGTACATTTTGAATTTTATTATGAAAAGAATGCAGGTGTATATAGATATGTCTAAAATCAGGGCTAGTATCTGAGGTGACTCCTGCATTTGCACACTAACAGAGAATCCAATAATCCAGAAAAAGGCAGTTTGTGTAATTTCTGAGTAACTCTGAGATCATAGACATAAAGGAAATTACTGGGTGGATTTTGAGGCTCCAAGAAAGACTGAGTAAATATGTAACAACCTTCATCTGTCTGCTCTGATTTCCTCTTCCATATTCCTTAAAGATAAGGACAAAATACAGCCTGTATGACATCTTCTGATACTGAGAATAACAACACCATACACACACTCAGCAGGTGTTCCAAGTGAGTGTGGAAAGCCACAAGGAAAGAATGCCTTTGATGATGTACTGAGCACTCATTCTCAAAGATGGTCCCTTTCACTTGCTGCTTACTCATACCCCCCACCCCCCCAACCCCCCGCCACTTTCCTGCTAAGACAATGGTCTCTTGTCTTTGCAAGCTTCCTAATCAGGAACTGAGCAATGGCAGATTGGGAAGGATGGAGTTGCAGGCCATTGTATGTTCCAGTCACTGTTCCCCAGCTCTGTCAACTTTTCCTCTGAGACTTTGCTCTGAGACATGCATTGGCTCATTCTGTAAGAATAGTTCCCAACAGAGTCCAAACCCTTGCTTTTCTTCAACCCTGTTATCACTTAGACAAATTCTTAACTTGAACATAAAAACCAAATGAGAAACAATAAATCAACAAACAATAATGTTGCGAGGATGTGGAGAAAAGGGAAATCTTGTGCACTGTGGGTGCGAATGCAAATTAGTGCAGCCAGTGTGGAAAACAGTATGGAATTAACTCAAAAAATTATAACCCAGCTTCCACTTCTGGAAATATATCCAAAGAAACACAAAACACTAATTCAAAAGAATATATGCACCCCTATGTACATTGCAGTATCATTTGCCTACATAATTTTATTTACCACTGTCATCCCAATCAATTAAACAAATTTTTAAAAAGCAAACAGGAATCAGATACAAAAATAGAAAAATTCCCAATATCCCATAAGAAAGATATTGCAAAGGAAAAAAAGGACATTTTTTTTCATAATACATCCAAATTGTATTTACAAAAAGGATGATTCTTAAATATAACTTCAAAGTACAGTTTTCTCCTCATCTTGTATTTAGTTCACTAAATACTTCCAGGTATAAAAGAAAAGGAATTTTTCCTTGACCCTTTCCTGTTGTTTGCTTTTATAACTTTTTTTAAATTTAATAAATCTTTATTGTTCAGATTATTACAATTGTTCCTCTTCCACCACCCCCCATATCTTCCTTCCACCTGGTTCCCACCCAACCCTCTACCCTTACCTCCTCCTCCTTCTCCCCTCTGTCCTCATCCATAGGTGTACGATTTT
Organism: Lasiurus borealis; assembly: GCA_004026805.1. Classification (NCBI taxonomy): domain Eukaryota; kingdom Metazoa; phylum Chordata; class Mammalia; order Chiroptera; family Vespertilionidae; genus Lasiurus; species Lasiurus borealis. Next base: position 23,446 of record PVJN01012456.1, read on the forward strand.
TGTCCAGTCTCTTATCACATCCCCACACTCCTTCCCCCCTGAGAATTGTCAGTCCACTCCCTTTCTATGCCCCTGATTATATTATATTCACCAGTTTATTCTGTTTATCAGATTTTTAATTCACTTGATTTTTAGATTCACTTGTTGATAGATAGGTATTTGTTGTTCATAATTTTTTTATCTTTACCTTTTTCTTCTTCTTCTTCTTCTTAAAGAGTACCTTTCAGCATTTTGTATAATATTGATTTGGTGTTGATGAACTCCTTTAGTTTTTTCTTATCTATGAAGCTCTTTATCTGCCCTTCAATTCTGAATGATAGCTTTTAGTAATCTTGGTTGTAGTTTCTTGCTATTCATCACTTTGAATATTTCTTGCCACTCCCATCTGGCCTGCATAGTTTCTGTTGAGAAATCAGCTGACAGTCATTTGGGTGCTCCCTTGTATGTAATTAACTGTTTTTCTCTTGCTGCTTTTAATATTCTCTTTGTCTTTTGCTCTTGGTATTTTAATTATGATGTGTGTTGGTGTGGTCCTCTTTGGATTCCTTTTATATGGGGTTCTGTGTGCTTCCTGGACTTGTAAGTCTATTTCTTTCACGAGGTGGGGGAAATTTTCAGTCATTATTTCCTCAAATATGTTTTCAGTATCTTGCTCTCTCTTTTCTTCTGGCACCCCCATAATTCTGATGTTGGTAAACTTGAAGTTGTCCCAGAGGATCCTTATACTACCTTCACATTTTGTATTGTTTTTCTTTTTGCTTTTCCAGTTGAGTGTTTTTTGTTTCTTTGTATTTCAAATCTTTGACTTGATTCTTGCATTCCTCTAGTCTGCTGTTAGGTCTCTGTATAATATTTTTTTATTTCAGTCAGTGTATGTTTAATTTCTAGTTGGTCCTTTTTCATATCTTTGAGGGTCTCACTAAATCAGCCTTTTCTAGGAAATTCTTGAAAAAACTAATAACCATGGTTTTGAACTCTATATCCAGTCACTTGTTTCCCTCCATTTCTTTTGTTGTGATCTGTTCCTTTGTCTCCACATTTGTGCTGCTTCCCTGAGTTGGTAGAGTAACTTTGTGTGCTAGGTGTCCTATATGGCCCAGTGGCTCAGCCTCCCCAGTTACCTGAGGTGGACAGTCTTGGTACACTCCTTTGTGGACTGTGTACAGCCTTGTTGTAGTTAAGTCTTGATTGCTGTTGGTATCACTGGGGAGAATTGACCTCCAGGACAGCTGGTTGTAAGGATCAGATGTATCTATGCTGGGAGAACTTCTCTGCTAGAGACAGCCTTATGAGACAAGACTTGCAAAATTGCAAAAGCCTCTGGGCTTGGCTTGGGATGGGGTCTCAGGGCTGAGCAGACAGCCTTGGTTTCCTTTCAGCCCTGCCCTAAGAGGCCCCTAAGTCTCAATGTCCCTTGGTAATCACTGCAGTTCTCTCTGTGCACACTTGCACACATGCCTTCAGACCTCTGCCTTTCAAGGCTCCCCTGAGTTTCTGAGCACTTCTCTCTTTTCTGGACATTCCAGACTCCCCCCGTATGAGTCTGGGGCCCAAGGGTCTTGCCCAGAACTGAGATTCAGTGCAGTCGGAACTGGGGTTCAATGCAGTCCGGAGTTTCCATCTCCCTCCAGCTAGAGAAAGCCACCTGTCCTCTCCATGTGTCTCTATACCTCAGCTTTTTGCAGCTCCTCTGAGTCTTTGTGAGCCCCTCTCTTTCCTTCTAGTTGTAGAATTTTCACTCAGACAGCTATCCTCTGGTTCTGGATGATGGCCATTCTGTCTTTTAGCTGTAGTTTTGAAATTTTTGTGTAAACAGCAGTTTAAGTGCTCACCTATGCCACCATCTTTATTTCTCCCTGCTTTTATGACTTCATGAAAGGAAAATTCCACTTAGTTAAAAGCCAATTATTGAATAACTTATTTGACTTTTTTAGGTAGCAGAGATGACCCAAAAAATTATGACACAGTTCCTGCTTCCCATAACAGTATAATCCTTGATGGGATAAAAGATCTATCCACCCATTATTTTAGTACCAGAGGATGTGTGTGATAATTGAGAGGCAAAGAGCTTCAACAGCATAGAAGTGGCTAGAAAAAAGAAAACACTCCCTCAAGGATGAACACGAAAGTGTTCATTAAAAACTTGGAAAATAAGCTGGTCTTGATAGGAAAGGAGAATTTGATAGATGGAGGCAGATGCATGGGGGTCACATGAGTGGTGACAGTGGCATTAGAAAAACTGTGGTGAAGATATGGCAATGGCATGTAGGGCTGTTAGGCTGGAGTTGAGAGTTTCTTTATGGAATCCAGAAACAACCCAGAAAGATAGTTGAGGATGGACTGTGGAAGGCTTTGAATGCTGATTAAGATCCTTAAGACCAATGTTAAAAGTGCTGGAGATGTTCTGCAGGAGACACAATAAAAGATTGAAATTATGAACAAAGTTTATTTTAAAAATTAAGTGTATTAGGAAGATTTTAGGCTGAAATTGACAAAAATTGGAAAACATTGAAGATGAGAAGATCATATAATAAATTGAAATCATTTAGGAGGAAGATAATGAAAATCTGAGATGATCATAGAAGCTGTAGGAGGCTACACATGGGAGAGTGGAAGGTTGTTGATAGACAAAAATATAAGGCCAAAGAAAGGTCCTGAGGAATTCCCAATTGAGGTCAGTATTAATTAACAGAGTGATAATTTAAAAAAAAGTGAGACTGGCCCAGTGGTTTAGCATTGACCCAGAACCAAGAGGTGACTGGTTTGATTTGGGTCAGGGCACATGCCCTGGTTGTGAATTCCACTTCCAGTTCAGGGTGTACAGGTTAGGCAGCCAATTGACAATGTTTCTCTCTCAGCAAGGCTTCCATCTCCCTATCCCTCCTCCTTCTTATGGCTTTAAAAAATAGCTTTTAAAAAATAAAGGAAATGAAAAGAAAGGAAGGAGAATAGGAAATTAGGAGAGTAGAAATCCTCAAAGAGAAATTTAAAAGATCTTTAATGTCTCCTACTTAGCTGTTAGACTACTTCACCCTTCATATTCTTTGTCCCAATCTGATCCTAATAATTAGCACATCCCCTCAGGGCACAGGGTATAAGAAGGGCTACTGCCTCCCTTTTCTTCTGAAGTTAAACTCCCTCCTCCACAGGAGAGACAGATTATTATAGAGACAGATTATTAATCCTAATTTTAGCCTTGACTTGATTTCCTAGAGCACTTTACCAACTGTACAACCATCTGGAGTGGTCAAGGAAAGATCCAAATATGGCAGAGACATTTGGCTAAATTCCTCTCGCTTATACAGAAGTAGATTGGTCTCACAAGGAAAGACTAAATTACACAAAAGGCTCTGCTCCAAAGGAGGTGGATTTGATGTCACTATATTTAATTTTCTTGTATATTACATTAATATACATTATATAAATTATCTAGTGATGCTTATTTTATATTTAACAGTATAATTAATATCATCCAGGAAGTAACATATTTGCAAGTTTTTCTTTTTGTTGTTGTTAATCCTCATCCAAGGTTGAATTTTTCCATTGACATTTTAGAAAGAGTGGAAAAGAGAAAGAAAGAAAGAGAGGGGGGGAGAGAGAGAGAGAGAGAGAGAGAGAGAGAGAGAGAGAGAGAGAGATCAATTGACTGCAACTCAGGTATGTGCCTTTGACCAGAATTGAACCTGTGACTCTGGGCTGATGCTTTAACCACTGAGTACATTGGCTAGGGCAAGTTTTTTTTTGTTTTTGTTTTTTGTTTTCTTTGTTGTTGTTGTTGTTTGTTGTGTTTTCTTTTAGAGAGAGAGAGAGTGGAAGGGGTGGGAGGAGACAGAGAAAGAAACATCAGTGTGATTGATTACCCTGACTGAAGCTGGGATCAAGGCTGCAACCAAGGTACATGACCTTGACCAGAATCAAACCCAGGACCCTTCAATCTGAGGGTCAACGCTCTAGTCACTGAGCCAAATCAGCTAGGGCAAGTTTTGCTTTTTTTAGCATTGATTTTGCCAGTTAAAAGATATTACTTCTTTAAAATTTTAGTATTTTATCTTATTATGTGAATTAATAGTACAATTCTCCCCAGAAAGCATTAATTACATACATCCTCAATATGGGCTTCTCCAGATTTTTAAAGGCATTTTTTTTCACTTACTATAGATGTTTTTAAATTTATTGATAAAGTAAACTTTATTGAGTCATCTACTGTGTGCAGGACATTATTCCATCTATTTATAGAGACACAAAGATGTTTGAGACATAGCCTCTATTCTAAAGAGGTTTATAAACTAGTGCACGGATGGTTACAGGCAACTAGCATTGAGTTTGACCCCAAATTTCCAAAAGTAGAGTCTTAGGGTTGCAGCTAGCACCAAAATATTGTACATTTCTTCATTGGAATTTAAGTGGATTCCTTCATTGGACCATTTTAAGGGTATTTAAAGATTAACTCCAAAATGTGTGTATAAAGAAATAAATTAACTAAACACATACAAAATGTAAGCAGTTAAATGAATGACATCCTATGAAATAACTATATGAAACTACATGTGGATTTCAGACATGTTACTACTATACCACATCTTTTAAATTTTTATCTTTTGCAATAAGTTTCAAGGTCAATTTATGACTACAAAAGAAACTCCATCTAATTTTTTATAATAAAGGGAGATCTTCTTTGATCCAAATATATTTTATGTGGTAATGTAGAAATTACTACTTTAATAGTTTAAAGTGTACAACTCATTGTTATTAAAATATTCACAATGTTTGCCAAAATCAGTTTGGCTCAGTGGATAGAGCGTCGGCATGTGGACTGAAAGGTCCCAAATTCGATTCAGGTCAAGGGCATGTATCTTGGTTGCCGGTACATCCCCAGTAGGGGTCATGTAGGAGGTGGCTGATCAATGTATCTCTCTCATTGATGTTTCTAGCTCTCTATCCCTCTTTCTTCTTCTCTGTAAAATATCAATAATATATATATATATTAAAAAAATATTCACAATGTTTATTGACTGCAACCATTACCACTATCAAATTTTAGAACAGTTGAATCACCCAAAAGAAATCTCATATCCATTAAATTGTCATTCCCAATTCTCCCTTTCTTCCAGTACACCATTAATCACTTTCTAGAGTATGGATTTACCTATTCTGGGTAGTTCATATAAACAGAATCCTACAATATGTGATCTTCTATATCTGGCTTCTGTTATCTAACATAATGTTTTTGAAGTTCATCTGTGTTGTAGAATGTATTAGTACATTGTTATTTTTTATGGCTGAATAATATTCTGTTATATTATTTATCACATTTCATTTATTCATGTATCAGTTGATAGACATTTGGATTGTTTTGATTTTTTTTGGCTGTTGTGAATAGTGCTACTATAAACATTCATGTACAAGTTTATGTGTGGACATATATTCTGTTTGACTTGGGTAGTTACATAAGAATGGAATTGTTGGGTCTGTGGCAACTATGTTTAACATTGTGAAGATCTGCCAGGCTGTTTTCCAAAGCAGCTGTACCATTTTACATTTCCACTGGCAATGTATAAGGGTTTTGATTTGTCCACATCCTTGCCAGCATTTATTTTTTTTTTTAGAAAATCTAGTCATTTTAGTAGTTGCAAATGGTAGCATTATATTATTGATTTGCATTTCACTGTTGATGGCTGACACTGAGAATTTTTTCATGTGTTTATTGACCATTTACATATCTTCTTTGAAGAAATATATATTCAAATGATTTGCTCATTTTATTTATTTATAAATAGATTTTTATTGATTTCACAGTGGAAGGAAGAGGGAGAGAGAGATAGAAACATCAATGATGTGAGAGAATCATTGATCAGATGTCTCCTGCACACCCCCTACTGGGGATTGAGCCCCCAACCCAGGCATGCGTCCTTGACCAGAATCAAACCTGGGAACTGTCAATCCACAGACCAATACTCTATCCACTGAGCAAAACTGGCTAGGGCTGCCCATTTTATTTTTATTGAATGCTTTTCTATTTGTGATGTTATAAGAATTCTTTATATATTCTGGGCACAAGTTCCTTATCAAATATGTGATTTGCAAATATAGTCTCACATTCAATATGTTGTCTTTTCACTCACTTGAGAGTGTCTTTTGATATAGAAAGTCTTCTTTAAATATATTTTATTGATTTTCCAAAGAGAGGAAGGGAGAGGGATAGAAAGTCAGAAACATAGATGAAAGAGAGACATTGATCAGCCGCCTCCTGCACGCCCCCTATTGGGGATGTGCCCACAAGCAAGGTACATGCCCCCAACGGGAATCGAACCTGGGACCTTTCAGTCTGCAGGCCGACGCTCTATACACTGAGCCAAACCAGTCTCAGCATAAGTTGTTTTTTTTAATTTGATGAAATACAAGTTACCTATTTTTTCTTTTGCTACTTATGCTTTTGATGTCATATTTCAGAAATCATTGACAAATCCAAGATTATGTTGAGTTCTCCAACGTGGTTCTTTTTTAAAGTTTTTTGTTTGTTTGTTTTGCTATCTGGGCTGATTGGAATTCTGTATAACTTTTAAAATCAATTTTTCCATTTCTGCAAATAAAAGATTGTTGGAATTTTGGTGGGGATTTCATTGAATCTGTAAATCACTCTGGGCACTATTGCCATCTTAAAAATATTAAATCTTCCAATAGATAGCACAAGATGTCTTTGTATTTACTTATAACTTCTTTAATTTCTTTCAGCTACTGGTATGTTTTATTCAGTGTATAAGTTTTGTATCTTCTAGGTTAAATTTATTCCTAGATATTTTATTCTTTTTTATATTATTCTAAGTGGTATTTTTTCTTAATTTCTTTTTCAGATTGCTAGTTCATTGCTAGAGGATAAAAATACTACTATTTTTTCTGTTGAGAATACAATTTTGTTGAATTCATTTATTAGCTCTAGTAGTTTTTGAGGATTTTAAAGGATTTTCTCTATATAATATCATGTCATCTGTGAAAATATGGTTTTACCTCTTCCTTTGCAATTTGGATGGTGTTGTTTTTTTCTTGCCTAATTGCTATGGCTAGAAATTCTAGTTCAGTGTTGAATAGAAGCATACATCCTTGTTTTATTCTTCTTCTTATGGGAAAAGCTTTATCTTTCACCAGTAAATATGATATTTGTTGTGAAAGTCTTATAAACCAAATGTATTTTTTACTGTCTTCCAATCCTCTTTTTTATTTTCCATGTTTCGTTCAGTTTAGTTTTTCCCAATTTAATGACAACTTGTCTCTCCTCTGTAGTTTGAGCCTATTGAGATCCTCTGAAGAGACTCTGTAGAGACAGCTAAATCTCTAACTATTCTTAAAACTTATCAGGGAGTCAGGTTATTTGTGTGCTGTTTGCCCTCTGTGCAAACATGAACTATTAACATAAATTCAAATATTTATTAATAAATGTATAATTTTCTGATCACTATGAACATAACTTCAAGGAATTATTATCAGTAAAAGTCAAGGACAGAAATAAGGAAGAAAAAGAAAAAGTGAACAAGGATAGGGAATAGAAAAGTGTCTACTACTATTGGTATTCACTTTGTAATTTCCCCCACATTTTAGAGATCTACTTTTGGACTTACCAAATAAATTTTATTCTTCCTTAAGGCAAAACAATAAATTTTATTTTATTTTTCTACTCTTCTCTAATTCAATCACCTCAAAATACACATATACCTACACACATGTGCATATATATTACAGTTTATGAGGTATAGCACCATTCTAATGTTTTATATAAGTTCAGTATCTAACACAGTTACTCAAGAATCTGGATTCTTCTTTTCCTTGAAACATAATGAGAAAAATATTAGATAGTCTCATTGTCTATAACTCACCTATCACATTAATGGCTACTGAGTGACTTTCAATGAGTCCAGATGAAACATTCAAAGAACAGCGGTATGATCCATTGTCACTAGCCAATGCTTGATCAAAATATAGAATAAAAACGAAAATATTCTGTCTGTCTTCCCACTTCATGTGTTCCCGATGGCTAGCCCCCAGAGGCAAACACTCTTTTTCTTTCCACTTGCACCAGGTCACATTAGGTCTGTTAGCGCAGTATACCACAGGACATTCCAGTTGAAATGGATTCCCTGCAAAGACGTTCTGCGTTGACTCTCTCTTAATATGAAGTTGTGGTTTACATGTTTCTCCTCCTGAAATATGAAAACAAAACTAAAATCAAATCTGTTCCGGAAGAACCAGACCTTTGCCACTTCAACAGTTTCTACCAAAATTTCTCAAGCACCATGCTATAATTTTTTGAGATAACATTTCCAGTAATTAACCCTCATTAGCAGAGTGTCTGGCACATGATAAACATGTAATAAATGTTTGTTGGAAAAAAGAAAACACAAATAATTTTCTCAATTATTCAATAATTTCCTAAATTTCCAAAGTATTTTTATTATAAAATTATATTTTCTTTTCTTCTTATTTATTTTTATTAATATATACCTTTTTTAATAGGAAGCAAATAATAACAGCATTTTTTAGTCAATTACTTATTATATTCCAGAGGCTGTTTAATACACATAAGTATTTTAACTCATTTATTTTTTACTACAAAAACAATACACATCAGAAATTTTCAACTGGTGTGCTGTGGTAGGTACACTAGTGTGCCACAATAATTTTTAAAACATGCAATACCTGACTATTTATTGAGTGACATCCAAAAAAATCATGACAGCCAACACAACAATAGCCATTTGGTGTGAATGAACCAAAATTACAGTATACCTATTTTTTGTTAAGTCAGCAAAAAATATATTTTAGATGTGCCACAGAATTTTAGTAGTTTTTGTGTACCATGAGATGAAAAAGGTTGAAAATCACCAATGTATGGTATTATGTCCCCACATTCCCCATACTGCTCTACCTAGCATAATTTTTCACCTTTTTTCTATACCCTTGGCAGCATGGTATAAAAATATGCTCTTTTTAAGCTATTTCCTAACACCTGATAAACTTGTCACCATTGTAGAGAACACCTGGGAAAGGCCCCTGAGCTGATTGTCTTCTGAATACAGTGGTGCCTGGCAGAGCCATGCCCTGGAAACATACCTTGCCAGAGGTAGATGTATTGTCAGTCTGACCTTTCACTCAGATGCCAGAGGGGTGGATTTAATTATCTAAATCCAGCCAGGCACCAGGAACAAACACAATTATCTGGGCCCACCAAGAAGTGACAATTACAAAGAAGCCACAAGAATGCACATATTTTCTTTAGCTAAAACTTCCTGGTATTTTATTGTATAAAATAAATTCACTGTATGGGCTCTGGGTCTCTGACTCTCCATGAGAGCACAGCTGTCCCACCCAGTCCCAGCTTTCCCTATTGTCTTTGTGTCTGTTACTTTCATTTTCTCAATCTCCCATCTCCCCTACTCAGGACTCCTGTCTGCTCTCTAGCCGTGCTGGACACAGAAAAGAGAGAAATATTTATACACCATAATTTCTGCTCACATATAATCAATCTTTGCTCAGAATAAGTATTATTTGATTGAGTTTTCAGGAATCAGATTGAGACAAGAGACCTGTAAATAACTTTTAGAATCTCTGAATATTTATAATTAGGGTGTCCCAAAAATATGTATACACACTTTAACAGCTGATAACTCACTTAATTTTGAAAATGAACTGTATGTTAAAACACTGACTTTATAATCATTCAAAATGTGTATAAATTTTTGGGGGGACACCCTGTATTTATAACTGTTCTGAGATCTCAAATAAGTGCACAATAGGGCTTCACAATTCAGTTGCTTTTTAAAATTCAGAATAAAAATGAAAGCAAACTAAACGTGAAGTTATGAGAATGAGGTTTTCCAAAAATTGAAGAGAAAGAGTAAGATAATTTACCAAAAGGAAGTACCAACCTGGATGTGGTTAGACGTATGACAAAAAAGCAAGGAGGCAGAGGCAGAAAGATCAAGTGAAACCTTTGTTTCCAGAAGTCCGATGATCCTCCCTAAAGTTCATAAACTCTCTCAGCCTCCTAAGTTCCCTTTTCATTTATGTGGATAAATCAATCATAGTTTATGGGGCCTATACCTCTGTGCCAGAATTGTAAAAAATGACATGATCATTATAGACAGAGGCTTTCTTTTTTCAAAAATTTCTCTTTTTAGTCTTCATTTGAGGATTTTTTAAACTATTATTATTGATTTTAGAGAGAAGGAAAGGGGGGGGGAGGAAAGAGAGAGAGAGAGCGAGAGAAAGAGAGAAACATCCATTGGTTGCTTCCCGTATGTGCCCAGACCAGGGATTAAACCTGAAACCTAGGTATGTGCCCTGACCAGGAATAGAAACCAAAAGCTATTGGTAGATGGTGATGACACCCCAACCAACTGAGCCACCAGCCAAAGACTTTCTTCCCTCAAGGAACTTACCATTCCATTTGTGAGACAGGATTAATTAACAACAGAGTATCTTTTCTAAAATAAGTTTACTATCTACCATTCTTTTTCCTTCAAGCTCACCTGGGCTGAAAGGAGGGCTCAGAGGGATCTCTTAGAAATAAATTAGACATGGTATCTGCCAGCATAGGGTTTGCCTTCCAGTGGAAAATAAAAACACTTGACCAATCAGAGAACAAAATAACACTAGTAAAGAGATACAAACTCTGCACAGATGGCAGAAGATTCACTTCTGCTGGGGCTACTGGAACAAGGCTTAAGGAAAGGTTGTGCTTGAGCTGAACCTTATGAGGTAAATGAGGAGCTCTTTGATATTAGAGCAGTGAGTGGGCATGAGAGGTCCTGGAAGGGCAAAGGCAGACTGGGCAGGGATCATGGCAGATTCATGAACTGATATGCACTTGGGTCATGGTTTTCTGAAGTAGTGACATGGAGGCCACTAGCTGCTTCAGAATAAATGGAATAGCATTAGGTGGGAGAAGTTTACATTTTGCTTATTAACCATGAGAAAACACAGCGCTTGATTCTTTTGAGATACTTTTAAAGGTCATGGAGATAGCTAAGAATTAGAATATTCATTTGAACATGGTTGTTCAAATGCTAAAACATTGTGTGATATTGAGAGAGCCACCCAGTCTCCCTGGCATTCCATTTCTTTAAAATTAAAATAAAAGGATCGAATGGCAAAAAGAAGAAAATTATCACTTACCACCCTCTCCCACACAAAAATACATACACAACTTCACCTCCTTCAGTGTATGACTGACACTACAACATTACTTGTAAGACTCACTTTCTGTTATATTGTATTTAGCCATCAAGCTGTCATCCAATGCTAGTAGTACAGTTGATCATCCCTTGTATTTCCAGCATTCTCTGACTATATGCTTGGGAGGAGTGTACACAGTGGAAAAGAGAGCAAGCTGACCACTTTGCTGACTTGCAATGGATTATGGAACACTCCTGCAGTTCCTACATATTCTTATCAGCAGGATGGGGATCATTAACGGCACATTGTCTACCATGGGGATTTTTCTTGAATGGAGGAATGAATAGAAAATGCAGGCTTGTCATACACTCTAAAAGTCATCAAGAATACTCCTCTTTGTACAATGAAGGTATTATATTCCCCATGTCTCCGAAACAAAAACTAATGTTTGTAGTGCAGGAATTGATGCACTGAGCTCAATGGCACCATTTTAATTTTCCAGCTGACAAGCCTGTTGACATTTCTTTACTGCTTGTCCTGAATTGTGCATACTCCCTCTTATGATACTCAGGACATCCAAACCTGTCCCCAATGAGTTTGTCTTGTCAAAACAAAACATTTTCTGAAGAGAGATGAAGATCACATTTGTTTTTGGATGGGGTTTATAGGCCAATGTTAGTTATGGTTGTTCCTGCTATTATTGCTCTTGTTGTTTTTCTCAAACATTTCCCTCTCTCTTTCCTTTTGCCTCTCCCTCTCCCTCTCCCTCTCTACATTTAATGGTAGGAAATTCTCAATGCTAAAAATAATTTAAATACATGCAGTAAAAGGATGAAACTTCAACCAACGTTTTCCAAATCTTTATAGGTTTAGAAGTTTCTCATTTTAAACATTCTTATATAGGGAAAAGGAGGTCATATGTAATATTTTGAACAATAAACATTTAATTTTTAAAAATTCTCATGGAAACCACTGTTGTAGTATCACAATGTGTTTAGCCCATGAATAGGCTGTACCTTGCTTATTTGATGCTCAGAGAACCTTTTTAACAATCCCCTCTTCTATATGGAAACATATTCTCAGAAATAATTGTGAAATGAAATAATAAAAGGAAAGACATATATCCACTGAATAACGTTTACTGAACTTTGTATATATAACTATGCAAATTAAAAGAAATTTGAAAAATAATGTTAGAATTCAAAAAAGTAAAAATGCACTATTTACTTAATTTTTATATCTACCTAGTATGAACTTTAATTGTTTAGTTATAGCCTGATATATTAGTTTATATAAATAATTTTCTAGTAACTAATAAGTGAATTACATTAAAAACTGAAATGTTAAAAAAGATAACATGTAGGTAATTACTAAATATAATTTTTTTCTTGATTTATTTTTTAAATTTAAAAATAATTAACACTTTAAAGAGAAGAATATATTTCAATTGTAAAGATATTAATCAACCAAACATTTCATGTGTGAATGCACTTTAATTCATACATTAAATTATACTTCACAGTCTATACAGTTTTACTGTTTCAAATTTTAAACAAATAAATATTCAAAATGGTTGCATAGAATGAAAGAAATAAAACCACTCACATTCTGTTCGTTTGTCTCTATAATCATTGTGGTATTATTGTGTTTTTAAAATCTACTGTTTAAACCCAGGAATATGGAGAATCACAAGGACTGGAGATACACACTGTGCCAGAAGCATTATGAATTTACTCTTGAAATATAGCTGAATTTGTATATGTCCAGGGCCAACTTTATAACTGGGAAGTTCTTTGAGTTAATTTTCTTTTTTTAATTTAAAAAAAAATTATCTTTTTTGTTGAGAGTATTACAGATATTCTACCACTGATGCTATTTAGAATTGCTGGTACATGGTGATAATTAAAAATAGACCAATTTTACTGCCCACACCAGGGGCATGAATATCCCATTATTCACGTGACAGTTTATTTAGTAATATAACTATTTCTAGTGCAAAGGGGATCCAGCAAATAAAATTTACTCTCTGCTTCCTTATGCAAACTCAACCCACCTCCATATTCCAGCAACCCAAGTTTACTTGATATTCTCCCTGGTGAATGTCTCATGTTATTTTGTGTGATATACAGCACTCCATTATAATTAAACTAGAGGCCCAATGCACCAAATTCGTGCAAGGGGCTCAGCCCTCCCAGCAGTCCCTGCTGCCTTGCGGCCCCGCTCCCCACTCATGTAATTATCCATCCACCTGGACAATCTCAGGGAATTATATGGACAGCATCAGAAAGCTCATTGTGCATTCTTCCGCTCATAAACTAGCTGCCATTGACTCACAAAATCAGAAATGTGGTGACATGAGATGAGGGTGAGGAATTCCACCTCATACAGAACCACTAATATTATGTTGTATTGTGTAATGTTGATTAAGCTTATTACTTTAACTCTGTGGTAAACAAACCCACGCCATAAATCAGATATTGCAAGAAATGCTAGAAATACCTGGGGAAATTTGAATAAGAAAGATGTACACATACATATGTCAAAATCAGGGTTTCTATTATAAAGAGTTATCATTATTAGTTTAAGAAAATTCTATAAATTAATCTTAAGGGGTATAATAAAAACTGACTGAGTCTTAGCCCTTATTGTCAGATGGAAGATATTCACCCACATCTACTTGAGAAACACATAATGTAACAGAGATAAAAGACATAGAACTATTATGTAATAATACTTTAAGTTTTTCTTTTCTGTGCACTTTAAGTTGTTCTTTTCTTAACTTCACACCAAGAATACACATGGTATAATTCCATATTTATTCCCTTTATTTAAAAGACCATGAAACAAGAAAATTAAGAGAACTGTCATAGTCATCTTTTATTATTATTTTCCTTTAAAACTTTCTTTTAGGTTTGTTTTATAAAGTATTTATTTAGCATATTTTGAAGGAATTTTTTTCTAGGGCTAGAGTTTCTCATCTTATGATATAATTACTTAAGGAAAATGTGAAGACTATCTTTTCAAAGTACATAGTTGTATAGAGCAATTTAAGACCAAGCCATGTATCTCTTGGTTTTATCTAATTTGTGATTATTCTGAAGTTGTTTTGTTGTGAAACAGTCATTCTAGTATAGCTTTGCCTAAAAGTTAACAAAGTGTCCTAGCTGGTTTTGTTCAATGGATAGAGCATTGAGTTGCAGATTCCAGTCAAGGGCAGATGCCTGGGTTACGGGCTCGATTCCCAATCTGGGATGTGCAGGAGGCAACCTATCAATGATTCTTATCATTGATGTTTCTATCTATCTCTCCCTCTCCCTTCCTCTCTGAAATCAATTTTTTAAAAAAAGCAAAGTTACAAAGCCCCTGTGCCTTGTCTCTTTTGAGATATTAAAGAATAGGAGAAGCAGAGATCTTTAGTGACCATTAGGTCAGATAGCACATGGATGGTTTGTCACTTTGGGAGCTCACCTCCAGAATCACTGCTTTGCATTCATTGCCAGTAGCCCACAAGCACATTGCATCTCACATTATCTGAGTGCTGGAGATTTATCCTAGATCCTCCAAACAGAAGAAACAGGGATTTGACTAATTTTTTTGAGTTCTTATTATGTTCTATGCACTATTAGGTAGTGTGTGTGAGTGTGTGTGTGTGTGTGTGTGTGTGTGTGTGTGTGTGTGTGTTGTTTCATTTGATCCTCACAACAATTATATGAGGTAGTTACTATTTTTATCTTTATTTTAAGTTTTGGAAACAAAGTGTTAGAGAAACTAACAGGTCAAGATAACTACTTGGTAGGAGGCAGAGCCAGCACCAGGACTTGAACCCAGGCCCAGCTAACTCTAAAGTACAAGCTTTTCTCTTGCAGGGGAATAGTTGTGAAAGTCAATGAGAACATATAGGAAGAGTTCTTAGGACTCTTCTTGCTCTTAATAAACAATATATGCCAGTATTATATATTTTGAATAAAATTAATGTGGAGATGTTGAGTTATTGTTCAAGGTCACAAGGCATGTAGGTAGCAGAGAGAACATGGAAACCCAGAAGATCTGTTTCAAGTGCCTCTGCTCTGAATAGTTGTTCCCAACTGCTTTCATAGGAATCAGCAGTGATGTATAAAAATGGGTATACTCACCAGGCAAACAAATATAATACAGAAAAGGTAGTATATCCCAGAGAAAAATGTTCCTTTATCTGAGAGATGAAATCGTACAGAAATACATTAACCAGCAAGGCCGGCCTTGGTCAAGTAAAACATATTTGTCTTTGGGAACTTTTCCAAATATTTCCCTACCAGGTAACAAATGTCCCCTTGTGATTCTACCCTACTGGCACTGTGTTTGCCTTCCCATGACAGAGGATTCAGAGTCTTGCCCAACCTATGTGACAAGTTGAATATTTGGTGTAAAGTTTGTTGGCCAATGTGTAATTATCTCTTTGGCTTAGCAAAACTTTTTAGTCAATACCATGAGACCTAAAAAACAATGTTTTATGTTATCAATTTAGAGACTAGCTCTGGCCTGGGAAGGCGCTAATTGCCTGACACAGGTGGGCTTGTCTTTTAGAGGTGATAGGCCCTTCATCTTGGTCATAGTGACTTCAGAAAGAAAAGTAGGGCAGAAAAAAGCTAAGAGAATATCTTAGAAGCTGGAGATAGTAGCATCAAAGAAAGTCTTCAGCATTTTATCAGAAATAATAAATGACATAAAAGATAACATTAGGTACTAAACTTATGGACCTTGGTCATGGAGAACACTTTATGAATTTGATCCCAAAGCTAGGGAAGTAAAGAAAAACGTAAGTGGTTGGGAATATATCAAACTAAAAGGCTTCTGCACAATAAAAAACAAAAACAAAACAAAAAGGCATCCAAGCAAATGTGAGATAATATTTACAAATGAAAGTTGCCACAAGGGGTTAATATCCAAAATATATAAATAAAACATACAACTCAGCACCAAGCAAACAATCCAATTTAAAAATGGGCAAAGAACCTGAACAGACACCTTCCCAAAAAAGACATACAAATGACCAACAGATATATGAAAAAGAAATGTTCAACCTCACTAGTGATTAGGGAAATGCAAATCAAACCTACTGAGATACCACCTCACATCTGTTAGAATGGCTATTATCATCAAGGCACGTAATAACAAGTGTTGGAGAGATTTTGTAGTAAAGGGAAACCTTATTTGCTGGGAATGTAGATTAGTACAGCCACTATGAAAAACAGTATGGCAGTTCTTCAAAAAATTAAGAATAGAATCACCATATAACCCAGCAATCCCACTCCTAGGTATCTACCCCCAAAAAACTTCAAAACACTTATTTGCAAAAATATATGCACCTCTATGTTCATTTCAGCATTATTCACAGTGGCCAAGACATGGAGACAACCAAAGTGTGTTTCAATAGAAGATTGAATAAAGTAGTATGGAATACTACTCAGCCATATTGAGATTATTATACTAATCAAAAATAAGTGAGTCATAAAAATCTAAGATTATTATACTTTATTCAAGATTATTGAATAAAGTAGTATGGAATACTACTCAGCCATATTGAGATTATTGTACTAATCAAAATAAGTGAGTCATAAAAATCTAAGATTATTATACTAATCAAAATAAGTGAGTCATAAAAATCTAAGAACCATATAATTTCACTTATATGTGGGACATAAAACTGAAACTATTTGACATAGGCAACTGTATGGTGGTTCCCAGAGGGAAGAGGATTGGGACTAGTAAAGGTAAAGGGGGCCAAATATATGGCCACAGAAGATGATTTGACTTTGGGTGGTGGGCATACAATGTAATATACAGATCATGTATTATTACAGAGATGTATACATAAAACCAATATGATCTTATTATTCAATATCAACCCAAAATTTAGTAAAAAAAAAAAGAAACCAACATGAGTATTTTTAAATATTGCCTTCAGTGATAGAATGGTTAAGTGTAGTGCTCAGAATAAGTTTAGATTTATGTGTTATCAGAAAGACACAGGGGAAGTTCATTTTCATTTCTTTCCCAGATACTTCCTGGACTTCCTAATACCTTATGCTACACTGAGATTCACTGACATTTTCAAAGCCCTAGAAGATACTTAACAATACCTATGTGGGCAACAACTGCTAATTGTCCCTTCCCTCCCCCAAAATATTAATTCTCCTCTTCTAATATCAGAGAAGTGAAATGGAGCCATGATTATCCAGCCTGAACCTAAATGCCCCAACCTTCCTTATAGCCACTTCTGGACAATGGATTGTTTGTGATATATTCAAATTCCAGGTTGATAACATAAATGTGGCTATCAGGAAGGAGGAGAGGAGTTACAGAGCTCTACCAGCTAAACCTGATGTTTCCCTACTACTGGCCAAGATGGCACTATCCTGCCCCGTGTTCAAAGTGAACCTCAAAATGTACATATTTACATTCTGAGCGAAATTATACCCCTGCTTGTGTACACACAAAAACATGCATGTAAGTAATTTCTTCTATAGGATAAACACGGAAGTAAGAATCCATGAAAGGATACCATAAAGGTGGATAATACTGAACCAATTTTAAGGTAAGAAAATAGAGAATATTAGAAACATGAAGCAAATTGTTTATGATACAATGTGATGACAGAATATAATGCAAATCTTGTGACTCCCAAATCCTATTATCATTTCTCGGTGACTGAGGATGATAGCAGGTAATGATATCAATAGTTACTTATAAATGACTTTGTCAACCCAAATAGGTTAATGTCATTATCGTTCCCATTGTTTAGATGAGAAAAGAGAACCAGAGAGATTATAGTCACAGGGCCAGTGAATGGCAGAGATGGGATAGTAATCCAGTCCTAGCTCTAGAGTCCCTCCACCGCCTCTCCAAAGAACAAAGCAAAAAGTTGATTTCAGTTTTAGACCTGATTACAGATACCTGTGAACATTTTCTTTCAACAACTCTGAACTCTCAGTAAAGGTGAAATTCACAAATAATAGAAAGTAAGTAGAAGAGTCCCAGTGAAGCAAGATAAACAGCACTTCACTTCAACCTTACAATAGAAGAAATTTTGATAGTAGGAGAGAAGAAGCAACATTTAAGAGCTTTTCAGTGTTTGGAAAATCTCTTCAAGGCTGTAATCAGCATAGGGGTTAACCTATTTATACCTTAAGTCAGGAAATCCTGTAGCTGCAGAAAGTATTCCTAGACATTTACATCCAAGGTAGCCATATTTAGTGGCAGGCATTCATATAATAACAATACACACATTTGGTAGAAGGCAGAGCTCCACCTCCTGTGCCCATTTCAATAGGAACAAATAAATACAGTCTTAGAAATAAGTCTGATAAAGACCACAAAACTTCAAGGAATGAGAAACACATGCAGAGCATTTTCTGCCCTAATGTTTCTGCTGGGACCTAACAATGTGGCCGGTTCACAGTGAAGCAACACCATCTTCGTGGGTGGGATATGGAGTGTGGTTCCATCGTTCATACCAAAGTGTCACAACACAGACTAAAGAGGACACAGGCAAGATCCAAAGGAGACTTAGCCAAAACCACTGTGTTCTCAAAGGAGCCAAACTAGGAGTGCTCTCTGCTACTAGACCGGATTAGAATTTTTTTTCCACTCACAATAAGCCTTGATCAAGCAAAGATTTCCTACAGCCTTCATTCAGGATCATATATAGGGCCAAGTGATGTCATCAGACATTAACGGCAGTGCTTCTGCCTGCTTGAAGGAGGAATCCTAGGTAGACCCTCAACTGAACAAGTGGCCCAGGGCCTCACAACTGGAGCTGCTCACCAGCAATGAGGCAGGTGACTGACAGGGACTTCTGCACTGCAGCCTAGTCCCTGCCAGCATGTTCTGCCCATATACTTTTCATCACAATAGAAATTCTACTCCAGATACCTAGCGGCAGAGTGCCCCCCTGATGTGTTTTTGAGAAACACTTAAGCAAGCATGATTTCATTACAGAGAAGGAAGTTTATAGTGAATGTTACGTTTTTTTTCACAATCGTATTCTCAGTGCAGCCTGATTCCTGGGAAGAGGCACACCCATCTCACATTGCATTGAAGTAGAGGATGAAAAATATCTTTTTAAATTATTTTTAAACACGTTGAAACCATGCTCATGCAAAGAATTCTGTGATTAACTAAATCACAGGAAATCTCCAAGATATAAAGGTTGTGTGATTTTTAAGAAATAGTCATAAGCTCTGTCTGGGAGAACAAATCTCGCCAAACATTCTCTTATCTCAGCCTGTTTGGGCTAGTAAAGGTAATTTAATGTGAGAAATGCTGTAATCCATCCACTGTTATGTAAGATACTTGGCCAGGACTTTATCCAAGGCTTTCCCTTTCATTTTCCAAAGAATTTGGTTCACTATGTGGGCCAAATATATTCATTCTATTTTAGCTTTAAAAACTCAACTATTTTAAAAAATAATGTTAAAACTTGCTGCTCATTTAACTGAATTTTGTGGGGGTTGTTTGTGAAAATAATATTATCAAAAATGCCATTAACATTTAGCAAGCTTCTATTGTGTGCACTTGTTGTGCCAGTTACTTTATCCATATTACTGCTTATGTAGTGTCCACATAAGGCCCATAATTTAGGTATAACTATTATCTCTATTTTACAAAGGAGGAGACTAAAAATAAGAGAAGAAACTTAACCAAAGGCACACAGTAAGTGGCAAAGCCAATAAATTAACCCCATTCTAACATTCAAGTTTTGGTTTTTTTTGTAAGCATGTTGGGAGGTGGAATAGAAGTTGTAGCCCAATCCTAGTCCGATATAGCACTAAAAATTCTTTTATTTCATTTTTACAGGAGATTGCCTATATATTATTCAAATTGATATAAATTACTTTAATAATGTTTATGATAGTTGGCTCCAATTATAGCTATGGAAAGTGAAAAATCCAATCATCCAACTAAACCCTCTTGTCAACATACCAAATATACACACATAAAAATATACAATCATGAAAATACTTAGATGACTAAAGGAAGTTTTATTTTGTTCCTAGAGACAAATTCCAAATCACCCCGATCCAGAGTTGTAGATGCCATTTTATAGTTTTTCAGGGGCCATATTTTCAAATTTAAAACTGGAAAGAGTACATGTGGCTTCTGGGTATTATAAAGTAGGATATTTGAAACCAGACTTGAGAAAAATCTAAAACCTTTGCTAGCTATTTATAGCCCTTCCTCCTTTACAGTGTGTCAAAGTTAGGGAGCAGGTGAAATCACACAAAATCTTTAAGTGCCCGAACATCATTTATGCAGAACCCAAGATGTTTTCTATGTTAAATGACACCCAAATCAGAACCATTTTCTTAAACACAATGACAGAATGCTCCAATCCTATCTTTCTCAGCATTTTCTCAATCAGTATTCTCCAGGCACACACTCCATGAAAGCAAGTAGTATCATTTTATTTAGCAACATTATTCCAGAGTAGCCATGGAGTGAGGAATCTGATACCTTTCCTACCCAACCGAGTAATACAACACTCACTCTGCCAAGCTTTGGTTTCGAAAGAACAAGCCATTCACCATCAGGATGACATTCAGAACCATTTTGCTAGTTGTAGTGCTAAATTTGTCCCTAACTATTTATAACATCTACCCAATTCCTTTTCTTACTATTAGAACATATTTTGAAGAAAATCAGCCAAAGTGACTTGAATACCATGGTTAATGTCCTAGAACAGGGATCGGCAAACTCATTAGTCAACGGAGCCAAATATCAACAGTACAACGATTGAAATTTTTTTTGAGAGCCAAATTTTTTAAACTTAAACTTCTTCTAATGCCACTTCTTCAAAATAGACTCACTCAGGCCATGGAATTTTATGGAAGAGCCACACTCAAGGGGCCAAAGAGCCACATGTGGCTTGAGAGCTGCAGTTTGCCGACCACTGTCCTAGAATGTTTTCAGTGAGCAAATCTGACTACTTCATTTTATCTACCATTGTCTTCCACATAAATGCCACATCCTAGTAATATCAGCAGGGAAAAACATTACCTCCAACACACCCCTGAGGAAAACACACACACACACACAATCTAAGTAGTTGTTTTACCTTCGTCGATACTCCAGATGCCCAAAGGTGAGATTAAGAGGACACAAAACAATCTCCCAATTCCAAGCATGGCAGGCAATGTCTTCATTTCTTCTGCCCATTGGGAGCAAAATCTTCTCAAGTAGAAAGCTTCACTTCTTCCCCTGAGCTCTTCAGGATTGAATCAGGTTCACTACCTCAGCGATATCTGTGAAATAAAGAGAGAGGATGTAGGTACAGACACTAGGAAGAACATGAGTAGTTTGAGAAACAAAATGAACAGAAAGAGTATGTGGTGTCTTGTGGTTTTTGCTTCTTGTCACATTGGGTGTTCACTTTCGAATGCTCTGATCTGCAAAGCAGCTCCGCCCCTAACTTCTCCTTCCATTTATCACCCTTTGTGTCCCACGTTGAAGTTTTTCATTTCAATGAAATGAACAAACTTGAAAGTAATCTATATTGTTGCAATGTTTAGGTTGAGATTTTAATGAAACCAAGGTCAAGAAATTCATGGTAAAAAGTACCTGTGGTAAGTGTATATTTCCCCCCTTTTCATAGCATGTGATTATGAAACTTCTTTTATGTAAAAGATTTTAGATTTTTCTTCCCAAACATCATGTTATGGTAAAATAAGAATGCTTGTTGTCATTAAACCAATGGAGGCTTACTTGAGGTTATGGAGAAAATGAGTGGCAGGAAGCACTTCCTCAGCAGGTGAGGGAAGGGCAACAGTCTTTAATCTGTAGATAAATATCAATGGAACAAGATCATTGTTAGTATTAGCTACATGTTCTCTCCAAATAATAAAGTGTTGAGCTAAATGACATCTTGAATACCAATTAAAGGAAACTTTCATTCTCAACATCTTCATGTGGTTATTGGCTGGATTAAATAGAATTGAAACAATAAGGGAATAAATGGAAAAGTTCAAGATCAGATAGCTCAGGGTTGATGTGGGACTGTTTGCTCCAAGGCCACTTCTAATAATTAGCTTCTAATTATAGCAGTTAATTAAATTCACCTACTTGATATTCCAAATGAGAAATAATAGATTTGTGACATCTCTGGTCATTGACAGAAGTTGATTTTTGTGAGTCTTTCTTTCAGAGGCTGGTGATATTCTTCCAAGGCCAGATTTCAATGGTTTTAAGTGAATAAGGTTAAAAAACAAACAAACCAGTTTTCATGTACTTACTGATCCAAATAAACAATTGTGCACAGGTTGGAGGCACAAAGATGATTGTGTCACAGTTCCTGATTTTAAAGAGCTTAGTAACCAGTACTGTAATTTTCTCATATGAACCTTTAGTGTTGAAACTTCATGCATTTCAACCATCACAGTGTAACCCACAGCTATTATATATAACTTCTTAGAGCTTCCAATACTTATCTAATAAACACCCTGTGAAATATTCATGCAGCATTGACACAACTCTCCATGCTCAAGGTGGAGTACAAACTGTCTATGGCAGCTGAGGCAAGGCTCATTATCCCTTTAAAATGGCCCCAGGAGTCAAAAATCCATGAAGCATAAACCACAGACCTCAGGATATTGTCATAAACTGGACAGAAGTTATATAAACTTTCTTTATCTCGGAACAAAGACTTTATGATTCACTATTTAAATTTTTTCTTCACATAAAAAACCTATGCTAATTAGGTAGAATTTGTAAAAAATACCTTTTGCAATATGTATTTTTAAAATATATCTATTTTTTTACTTTGTCAGCATGATTAGTCCTTTATCCTTCCATAACTGGAGTCCCAAGAGCTCCACTGGAGACAGAGCCCTCTCTCAGAATCAGACTTCTTGTTTCATTTTAGTAAAGAAGAATTCAAAGAAGCCTGTCTCAGAAATTAGCGCAGCAACAAGCCAATTTTGCTTTATATTTATATCTCCTCTAGTAATTAAACTTCAATCTTGACTCTTGTTTTATTATAATCATGTATTGTTTGATCATAAAATTATACATTTACTTAAATGTGCAAATTTAAAGAATTTACTACAATTTTAAAAGTCATTGCATTGTATTTAAAAAACAGTTTAAAACTATCTCCAATTTTATGGTGAAAGATAAAAGGCAAAATAGAATCTGCCATCTTCAAATTCACTTTGCAGACACTACTTAGAAGGCAAATTCTTTAGTCCACTTACAGACTCACTTGCTTTCATGAATTGTGAAACAGCTATACTTTCTCCAATGCTTTTATATCAGGATGATCAGAGACCAGCAATCACAAAGCAAGACGCAGCATTTGGCTTATTAATGCAGGGCTTCCTGGTATCCATCTTGTCCAAATTAAAGCCCATCTTTAGTTCAAGATTTTAAGCCAATCTTTAAAATTTTGCCATTGACATTAGACATCAGCCCATAGAGATGAATCCTGGACTTGGATTTTTAACACCCCCAAAACATTGTATAGCTTTTACCATAAATGTAGCTCAGTATTTAAAATATTTCCCATTCTTTGGTGTCAGTGGTTTCTGTACAGAAATAATAGCACCTACTAGAAGGTTGTTATGAGTATTTATTTTTACTTTTTAAAATATATTTTATTGATTTTTTACAGAGAGGAAGGGAGAGGGATAGAGAGTTAGAAACATCAATGAGAGAAACATCGATCAGCTGCCTCCTGCACTCCCACCACTGAGGATGTGCCTACAACCAAGGTACATGCCTTTGATCAGAATCAAACCTGGGACCTTTCAGTCCCCAGGGTGACACTCTATCCACTGAGCCAAACTGGTTTCAGCCTGGACACTTTTATAAACTGGGTTTGATTCCAGGATCTCATTCATCCATCCACAGGATTAAGGCAAAATATCCCTATTTCAAAGATTCTGATTCAGTTGTTTTGAATAGACATTTGGAAACCAATTATGAACTGGTGAGGAGCATAGACTTTTGAGTCACATAAGAATTGATATCAAATCTTTATCACTTATTAGCTATAGAATATTTCATAGGTTTCCCAGATTCTTGGAATCTCAGCAGTCACAGAAATGTACCACTCAGACCCCCCTTCAAGGACAGATTTGCTCTTAGCTTTGGAGAATGCAGTCAACAGACAGCTTCTAGGTGTAAACTTCTTCAGGTTGTACTCAATTGAGACTCACCTTGTCCAAAGTCATGCAATGGAGGTAGGAAAGTATATAAAGGGCTGGCCAACTCAGCCTTACATGGGATGTGAATGGGTAATATTTGACCCAGAGTTTCTGGTTGAGTCAGTCAAGGTTCCATTAGCCTATATCACAGTTTGATTTCTTCCTCTTCCCCTTTCCTTTCAGAGGTATTGATCCCTAATCTATTTCAATGTCTGCTTTGAGGACACCAAATGTGCTCCACATCTCAATTTCTTATTCTCCACATCTCAATTTTCCTGAACATAGATGGTGATAATATCTGTTACTTTTGTTAACTGGGGTAATGTATGAAAAGTGCTTAGTAAATTGCATCTACAATTATTTTTGATGTAAGCCAAAAATAATGATGGGAGAACAAGTTAAAATGTCTATTTGCCAATGGAAGTCATTGTTGCATAGAGATACTCTGACATAAGTGGCATAACAAAGCTTTGATTAGTAGAGAAATGTAGCAGACTGTTTGTTATCTAAATTCCAAAAGATTCACAAGGATGAATCCACCATGCAGGAAAACCTCAGAAGTATCCTATCTAATAAAAGAGTAATATGCAATTGCCCATACCTCTGTACACCCACCAACCACACCCACCAGACACGCCCACCAGCCAATCAGAGCGAGAATGCAAATTAACCCAACCAACATGGCTATGGCCATGAGAGAGCAGGAGGAAGGCTTGGGTTGCCCCTAGCAATGGAGGAAGCCAAGCTTTCCACACACCCTGGCTGGCCAGACCTCTGCAAAGTTTCAATGGCTGTGCAAGCAGAAGGCTGGGCTCCACTCCAGGCTACAAAGTTTCAATTGTAGAAGATAAATAAATCCCAGATACCAGGGCCTCTGCTTGGGTTGCCGGTGGGCATGGCTGGCCTGCAAACCACCACAGGCCCCTCGCCTAGGCCACCCCATGTCCAAAGGGAACCCCCAACCTGATCTGGGACACCCTTCAGGACAAACCAGCTGGCCCCCACCCATGCACCAGGCACCTATCCTATCTAATAAAAGAGTAATATGCAGATTGACCATCACTCCAACACACAACATGACTGCCCTCATGTGGTAAAAAAATTCTGACCCCTTGAAGACATAGATGACCACCACAAGATGGCCACCACAAGATGGCCAGCAGGGGACAGCAGTTGGCAGGGACTAGGCCTACAAAGGGAGGGCAGTTGGGAGTGATCAAGTCTGCAGAGAGGGCAATTAGGGGTGTCCAGGCCTGCAGGGGAGGGCAATTAGGGGTGAACAGGCTGGCATGGGAGCAGTTAAGTATCAATCAGGCTGGCAGGGGAGTGGTTAGGAGGTAATTAGGCTGGCAAGTAGAAGCAGTTAGGGGCAATCAGGAAGGCAGGCAAGTGAGCAGTTGGGAGCCATCAGTCCTAGATTGTGAGAGGAATGTCTGACTGCCCATTTAGGCCTGATCCAAAAAGGATCAGACATCCCTCCAGGGGTCCCAGATTTGAGAAGAAGCAGGCTGGGCTGAAGGACACCCCCCCCCCACATGCATGAATTTCGTGCACCAGGCCTCTAGTCTCTCTCTCTCTCTCTCTCTCTCTCTCTCTCTATATATATATATATATATATATATATATATATATATATATATAACCTTAAGTGACCATTATGACCAATTGACTGGATGACTGGCTGGTAGCTATAATGCACACTGACCATCAGGGAGCTGATGCTCAATACAGGAGCTGCACCCTGGTGGTCAGTGGGCTCCCACAGCCAACCTCCCACAGCTGCCAACCTCCTGTGGCCCCTTTTCCCTGCAATCCATGCTGATTGGCCTGATTTGTAATGGTGAGACAGCTCAGATTATCCCTGATTGCCAAGTGGGCTGAAGGACCCCACCTGTGTACAAAATCCTGCACCAGGCCTCTAAGCCTATCTAATCAAGAGGAAATATGCTAATTGATCCCCACACTATTGCAAAAATGGTGGCACCCACAGCCAATAAGGAGGGAATATGCTAATTGACTTCCCTGCTCTCAAAGATGGTGGCACTGGCAGCCAATAAGGAGGGACTATGGTAACTGACTCCCACATCCTCAAAGATGGCAGCTCCCACAGCCACAAGATGGTGGCACCCAGTCCCCTCATCCCTGCTGGGGTGGCAGGCATACAGCAAGGCCAGGTTCACTCTGTGCACTTGTCTCTGGAGTTCCCCAATCCCCTCAGCCCCCTAGCTGCACGGGGCTGGCCCAAGGCACATGCCTCAGATGGCGGCTGCCCAGCCTCCCAGGGCCACCTGAGGCTCAGGTAACCAGGGCCAGCTGAGGCTTGTGCTGCCAGCATTTCCTTCCCCTGATCACCAGTCTCCTCTCACCCCTGAGGGCTCCTGGACTGTGAGAGGGGGTAGGCCAGGCTGAGGGACCCCCTCTCCAGTGCATGAATTTTCTAGTAGAGTATAAATGATAAGAGGCCTGAAGAACAAGAAGTCTAAAAACGGACCCACCCATTGCATCTGTCCCTCAGGCAAAGAGCTCCAACCCTCCAAAAGATGGGAAGGAGTTCAAACAGTTGTGCAGTCACAGCAAGACTGGAGGAATCAATAGGTAATCAAGGCAAGGACCACCTATTGAATCTGGAATACAGGAAAGGATCACAGTCATTGGCACCACACCTGAGTTGGGTAAGGATGCTGATTTGATATTAAGATCCTCCCCTTGACTCCTAAGATGTCCCTTTGGTGAGAGGATTGATACCATATTATAAAGTGAATAGGGTTGATCCAAAAAGATGGTATAAAATACCCTCAGTTGCAAAAGTTAGAAGATTGAAGATGCTTTAGGGGAAAAAATTCTCTTGCAACAAATAATGTATATCAGAGAATACTCAAGAATGCCATTCTCTTACTTATCTACTGTAGTTCTGTCAGTTAGTAAATGTGAGAACTTACACAAGTTCCTTAACTTTCCCCAGTGATAAAGCAAATTTATTTTTACTTAGAGATCACAGTAAAAAAATTAAATATTAATTTATCAGAGTTATTTAAAAATCCAAAAGAATTAAAAATTACTATCTAATGGCTGTGGAAACCCACCGGAGACCACTGTGAATGCACTCAAGTTCCAAATACTTTATTTACCTATTTTTAACTTTTAATTTATGACCTCTTTGAATTCCATTACTTCAACTGTAGCAGAAATAATAGCACCTACCAGAAGGTTGTTATGAGTATTCAGAAAAGGACATAAATAGTACTATATATTTTAAGTTAACATACATAAAACCACCTACCACAGTGACTGGCACAAAACTAGAATCTTAATAAATGCATTTTCCTTTCTTTCCTCCACTTACAAAAGTATTGGCTACCTAGGTCGTGTTTTTATTTATTTGAAGCATGGGCAGAGAGTTGGCTTCTCATATATCCCATGCACCTGTGTGTACTTGTGCTATTGTAT
>PVJN01012457.1:0-51273 GCA_004026805.1 Lasiurus borealis
AGTGGGAGAGCGTCGGGGTCACCTCTAAAATGCTTTTCCCTGTTTACCTGGCGTAGAGCGCCTACTGGTGTACGACCCTCCCTCGTGTACAGGCCTGAGAGCACCTCACGCATCGTGACTCTGAGCGGATGAAGTCACTGCTTCAGGTGGACTGAAAACATCTTCATCATAACCTCTTCCGGATGTAGGAGTCTGCAGCATTAGGATTCAAGGCCAGAGCATCCGTGCATGCATCCGGCAACACAAGGCAGCGGCAAGTCCGAAGGAAAAATAGATATCAAGGCCCGAGACGAGTCCAACAGAAATGAAAAAAAGGGCTGGGTTCCAGCCGGGATGGGTAAGGGAGCTGCAGGGAAACTTGGATCAATACAAGCGGACTTCCTGGAAGAGGTGGGACCCTGGGGGAGGTTTGGCTAGACTGGGGAGACAGCATGCAGTGAATATCATAGGGGGAGACCTCTTCATTGTGGGGTGTGGTTGGGAGAAGGATTGGGACCAAAAGGAGGAGCCTGAACAGAGCAGTGCTGCCTCTCTCTCTCTCTCTCTCTCTCTCTCTCTCTCTCTCTCTCTCTCTCTCCTCCCGCCAGCGCCTCCCCGGGAAGAAACCCACAGAAGCAGAGAGCTTTTCCCGCCGCGGGCCCCTCAGTCCCTCTCCGGCCACGCCACTGCAGAGAGCAGTAAAACTTTAATGGCTCCCCGTGGGTCGATTCGGCGAGAAGGAAAGTGCTATAAATCTCAGCCGATGCTTATGTGCAGCTTAAAAACAAACGGCTCCAATCACACTTGGCGGCGGCAGCCCATTTCCCCGGCGCGGGCCTGGAGCAGGGGAAGATTTACCCACCGCCGCTGGAACGCCTGCAGGCAGAGGTGTGGGGGAAAGAGAGGGAAACGGAAAAGGTCAGCGGCGGAAAGAATGTCACTGGGTTTGGAAGAGACGGCTCAGCTTCACACCGACGTAGGACATCCGTCACGTTCCTGGCTAAGCTGTCGTGGACAGCCAGCCTGGATGCAGCGTCCCCACAGTGAGATGTGCCAGTGGCGGTACTTTTCCAGCTGCAGAGAGACCCCCGGCTCTCTGACCTTGCCTCTCCATGCCCAGGGAGAGACCCCCTGTCCCTCACCATCTCTTGTCATCACTGTTGGTCTCTGAGCATCTCACTAACCCATGGAGACACGTAAACACAAATCCTATCAGTGCTGGGATCCTCCAGGACAGCGGTTCTCAACCTGTGGGTCTCGACCCCTTTGGGGGTCGAACGACCCTTTCACAGGGGTCGCCTAAGACCAGTGGAAAACACCTATTTTCCATTGTCTTAGGAACCAACACACAGCTCCTCGGTGTAGCAAAATGTAGCCATGTAGTTTACTGTTGTCATAGGAAGACTGTTACCCATGCTACACCCCGATTCAAGACAAAATTTCATTTATTTGTCATTAGAAATAAATATTTCACAATATGTAATTACATATTGCTTTTTTGTGATTAATCCCTATGCTTTAATGATGTTCAATTTGTAACAACGAAAATACATCCTGCCTATCAGATATTTACATTACAGTTCATAACAGTAGCAAAATGACAGTGATGAAGTAGCAACGGAAATAATTTCATGGTTGGGGGTCCACACCACATGAGGAGCTGTCTTAATGGGTCGCGGCATTAGGAAGGTTGAGAACCACTGCCCCAGGAGGCCCCGATACAGGCGAAATGGAAATATAGGCAAACAAAAGCCAGTTTTCAGCAGACCTGGTGCCATCTGCCCACCAATGCCCCCTCCTTTCCTTGTTGATCCCTCCGCCCTCGTCTACACAGAGCAGGCCCACAGCTATCTTCCCATCGAAAAGCAGGACGCATTCCCGTGATGCACTAGGTTAGAAGAAAGTGTGTTAACAAAGGAAAGAAGTCCTCACGCTACAGAATACATACTCAGGAATGTAGTTGCCATGTTATGATGAAGAACATTCATAATTACAGTAACAGCATGGATTTATTGAGGCGTACCTTGTGCCAGACCCAGTGCCAAAGTTCTCTTAAATATATTACATGGTTTAGCATTTTTTAAAAATCCAAGAGCTACACTTTTCCCTCTTTAACAGATTAGGAAGCCGAGATTCCAAGAAGTTCCATAATTTGCCTCAAGTTAAAGAGAGGAGAAGATAGAATAGAATTGAGGTATTCAAACTGCAAGTCCATTCTTAATTATTAGATTATGTGAGGACAAAAATCAGAGATAATTTGAATTACATATTCAATTTGAAAAGCTAATAAAATTGAAAATGTATGCTTTACTGAGTGTTTAGCATATGTGCAGATAACGTGCAGACACTTTACATGAATTAATGCATTTATTTCCCCCACAAATTTAAGATAAATATAGCTCTTACCCTCATTTTACAGATGAGAAATCAAGATTTGAATAAATTAAGATATTTATTATTATTAAAATATAGTTCTATTTATTTCAGAGAGAAAGGGAGAGGAAAAGAGATATAGAAATATCCTAATAACACTGATATATATATATAATATGCAAAGTGTTCCCTCAGAAGTTCAACCAACCATGAGTTAGGGACCCTACCTGTGCATGAATTTCATGCACTGGGCCTCTAGTATTATTACAATAAACTTTTACCTGGGCTTTCAATTACTGGAATTTCTTTACCCCAGTGCTCAACTCATTTTTGTTTTATTTTCTGAAGCACATATCTTATGAAATACACTCCTGCTCAAAATCCTTCAATAGTCCCTTTTTGATGAAAACATTAAATTCTTTTCAAAGGATGTGGTGAGATCTTCCTGGCTTACCTTTCATTTCTCTTACTCTGTTACCTGAGAGATAATTACTAAACAAATACCACTTCTCCATCCTTGAACACCCTCAGCATTTGCTCTTCTTTACATCTTCATTTGCTCAACCGATGCCACCTCCTCTCTAAAGCCTTTCCTGACTTCCCAACAGCAACAACAAAACAGATTCCGTTAGAGAGTGGGGATTTTTTTAAAAATATATTTTATTGATTTTTCACAGAGAGGAAGGGAGAGGGGTATGAAGTCAGAAACATCAATGAGAGAGAGACATCGATCGGTCGCCTCCTGCACATCCCACACTGGAGATGTGCCCACAAGCAAGGTACATGCCCCCGACCGGAATCGAACCTGGGACCTTCCAGTCCACAGGCCAACGCTCTATCCACTGAGCCAAATCGGTCTCGGCGAGAGTGGGAATTTTTGAGCATGCCCTATTCCAGAGAGGCCGTGGACTATCCCCCAGTTAGAGTTGTCAGTGCTGACACCAGGCCAGGCCTTGAGGTATGGTCTCATGGCCTCTTCCCTGCACGTAGGCCTTCTTTCATAGAACACTGTCAGCTTTCTGAAGAACAAGATGACCCTATGAATAACATGGTCGCCAACTCTGGCGTTGCTTGGGAAAAACTGTTTTGTCTTGGGTTATTTGCTCTGCAAAAAGAGAATGTGGTAAGTGTACTTAAAAGTGGTCCTACACAAAGGGTTGCGGCTGCTCTCTGGACTCCCTGCGTGGAGAAAGGCAGAGCAGTCGCTGGCCAGCTCAATGAATCCTTGCTCGCTTATTACCAACTTAGCAGCCTCTGTGGTCATTTGCACCTGGTCATGGAAGTTGTCCCACAACAGATTCCTTGCTCTTCGGAGTCACTGTTGACCTGCGTCCCTACTTTTTCTGTTCATAGTGCTTCTTTTCAGACAGCTGGCGAATGCCCCTGTGTCACCTTCAAGTGAGTGTGAGTAGATAGGGCATGAAAACGCAGGTGGGCCCCTCAGCTGGGCTGATTATCTTCCACACGCAAAGTTCTTGTCCCTTCCTTTCTCTACCTAAAGAGATGGAGCCATCCGATGTTTCATTTACCTGTAATGTTTGTTCTCAAGACCCAGTAAAATGCCACGCTATTGCCCAAACACCCAAGAAGGACCAGCCAACAGAGAGATGAAGAGAAAGCTATGCAGATAAACATACAAAAAAAGTAAATAAATCCCTGTTAGATGTGTGCCTTACCCACGGAGTGGGCTTCAGGGGGCAAGTAAAGCGTGTCGTGTCAGAGTAAGTCAGCACGGAGATCGTGTAGAGGGAGCGGAAGGAAGGGCGCTCCGGGCGTCTGAGTGGAGCAGATAACACTTGAGCCGTGCATTTGGCTCCGAGCGTGTGCCAGGAAGGCAAATGGAAAGGACATGGGCTTATCTTGCCTGTTCCCTATAAACAGAAAGCGTATAAATCCATCGGTCCAGAGAGCATTTCCCTTGGAACCAAACTGAAGCAGACGTTTACTGTGAGAGATAGTGGGGACGTACAGCGGACAGGGTTAATAAAAAGAACTCCGAGGGGCACCGGGGAAAAACACCTTCCACTCGATTTCTGTGAGAGACAGACAAATGCCGCTCGATGGCCAGGTCTCGTATTGATTCTACGTCAAGGCGGAGGGCGTTGCGTTAAATCCCGGTGCAGGAGAGGCGTTCTTCAAGGAAGGCGCTGCCAGGGATGCAGCATTGGGATGGCCTGTTTTCTGAAATGCTTTCTTTTCTAGAGGCCAGGACGGATCCACCCCTACCGGCTTCTCTCGTCCCTGCTGTCGCCAATGGAAGCCCCTGCAGAAGCTTGGGGGTGGGGGGTCTCATCCACTTCCATTGACAGAAGGGGAGCTTGACCTGCTGCCCTAGGGGCCCAACCTAAGAAACACAGACCCCCTAATAAAAATACATGAATCAGCAGGAAACGAAGATCACCCTCAGGCAAATAAGATCATTCCACTGACATTTGTCTCTGATCTTCAGCTGCTGTCCAGTGTGGCCCTTTTATTTTACTTATGTAAAATATATTTTATTGATTTTTTACAGAGAGGAAGGGAGAGGGATTGAGAGTTAGAAACATCGATGAGAGAGAGACATCGATCAGCCGCCTCCTGCACACCCCCCACTTGGGATGTGCCCACAACTAAGGTACATGCCCTTGACCGGAAATGAACCTGGGATCTTTCAGTCCACAGGCTGACGGCCTATCTGCTGAGCCAAACCAGTTTTGGCCAGTGTGGCCCTTTTAGAAAGCATTTCCTTTGTCAGGTTCATGGCACCCATTTCCTGCCTCGCTCAAGACAGGTGATCGCCCAGGCTGGTGTGGCTTAGTTGGTTGGGCATCATCCTGAGCACATGCAGGGCTGTGGACTCGATCCTGGTGGAGGGCATGCAGGAGGCAGTTGGTCAATTCTCTCTCTCTCTCTCTCCATCTCTCTTTCTCTCTCCTTCTTTCTCTAAGAATGGATGGATGGGTGAAATAAAAAGACAGGATGATTTCTCAAAGAATCACTTGACTGTACACTCCTCACAGGCAGTGAGAATATCTGTTTTCTTGACAGTCTATGCTCATCACAATGCCTGGCCCAGCGTAGTGACTCAGCTAATATTTGTTGAATGAGCAATAGGCTTGTTCTCTGTTCCTCTAGGACAGTGGTTCTCAACCTTTCTAATGCCACTTACCCTTTAATACAGTTCTTCATGTTGTGTCCTCCAACCATAAAGTTATTTTTGTTGCTACTTCCTAACTGTCATTTTGCTACTGTTGTGAATCGTAATGTAAATATCTGTGTTTTCTGATGGTCTTAGGTGTCCCTGCTAGTGGTTCTTAACCTGTGGGTCACGACCCTCAGGTTGAGAACTGCTGCTGTAGAGCCTTTGTGAGGTCACCACAACATGAGGAACTGTATTAAAGGGTAAGCAGCATTAGAAAGGTTGAGAACCACTGCTCTAGGAGAAAACATAAGGACCGTTTACTAAAGTGGCACCTTAAGACACATATATTCCTTCTTTCAATCTGAGGGAAAGGACAAGACTACAAAAATCTTTGAAGCGGCACAATCTGAAGAGATGCAAGCAGAACAGATGCAATGCTTAAAAATCAGCTTTAAAGAGCTCACGTACCTTGGGTATCACATGGTAAGACGTACTAGGAACCATAAAGGGTATAAACCTTTCCTCAGACCCTTACCTAGTATTTCTCAATCCAGGCCACTTCTACCCTCCTTCAACCGCATGAAATGTAAACACCAACCGATTCCTTCTTACCTCCCTACGGTGATGCTACCCTTCACCAAACCTCAGCTTCTGTTAGCCTTAGTGCTTCTGTGTGAGCTGCAAGTCACTGCTCTGCAAACCCCCAACATGTACAGAGTCTCGGTGCATTCTGTAAGACTTCTTCCTGCTAGAGGACTGACTGCCGCCAGGAACAACCCTTCTCAAGCAAAGGAACACCCCACTCATTACCCGCTTTACCTTGGGGACAGGGATGTACCTGGAAGAGAAACTCTGTTCGCCTATTCTTTGTTATGCTGGAACCCTGGCATTATGTAATTTCTTTTGCTGCTTTTGATATATGAAGTAATTCCAGATCTGATTTTTCTATCCCTCCTCCTCGTAGAAAGAGGGTCAGGAAAGGGATTCATATTGAAGAGCAAAGCACAGGAGAAAATGTGCCCTGTTCTTTAAACTCGTGACATGTTTTCCAGTTACCATCTTCACTGATGGCACATGGATATACAGTGGTACCTCGAGAGACGAGTGCCCTAACATACGAGACTTTTGAGATACGAGCCGTCGAGCGAGCGATTTTTGCTTTGAAATACGAGCAACATTTGAGATAGGAGTAATCGCTCGGATCAGCCGGCTGCACACGACCCACCAGTTTACCGGGACTCGAGCCTCTCATAGTTTCCCACGCCTCAAGGTTACGGAACGAATTAAATTCGTATCTCGAGGTACCACTGTACTTGGACTTGGGAGTAAATTGTATGACCTTGGGCAGTTATCTTAGCCTCTTTAAGCTTCAGGGAAGCCAACCATGAAAAGACAGAAACAGCCCTGACCTGTTTGCCTCAGTGGATAGATAGAGTGTCGACCTGTGGACTGAAGGGTCCCAGGTTCGATTCCCGTCAAGGGCATGTGCCCTGGTTGCAGGCACATCCCCAGTGGGTGGGTGTGCAAGAGGCAGCTGATTGATGTTTCTCTCCCACCGATGTTTCTAACCCTCTATCCCTCTCCTTTCCTCTCTGTAAAAAAACCAATAAAATATATTTTAAAAAATAAATAAAATAAAATAAAAGGCAGAAACATCTAACATGGTTGGCAGAACAGCAGGTATACAGTAAGCTCTTCATAGGTAGTGCCCATGGCCATCTCCACATGCACCACATGCCACCAGGATGTTCTCTGGCTCCTCTCATGCGTATTTGCAGACCATCCTCCCAGCCGTCACACAGCTGTGCTCTCAATCTGCGGGGCCAGGGAGCCTAGTGAAGAGCGCACGTGAACCCAATAACCCTCCACTCTGCTCCTCTGGATGAGCGAAGGACACCCGCAGATGCACACGGCTCTCTTCTCTCTACACATTTAATTTACCAAGAGAATCGCAGGTCCCAAAATAGCCCGAGCGTAGCATCCCCAGACAGAGACCCGCACTCTCAGTTCCTATCACCTTAAGCAACTTGTCATTTCTAGATACGTCTTCTCTTTAATCCAACTTCCTAAAAATATACTTTCAGCAGAGCAGGAGAGTAGATACGCTGTTGAGTCACATGCTTTTATGCATGTGCTTACTAATGAATGCACACTATCGAGTCTGCTCCACATTGCAAGTGGCAAGCTGGGAGGGGGAAAGAACCTTCCAGTAAATGTGAGATGAAAAACTGGTTTGGATAAAGGGAGGTTACGTACCCCATCATGTCTAAGGACATTCGAGCTCTGCATAGAGATTCCCCCCACAACTATTTATAAGTCTATTCATTAGATATCACGGGCTTCTTCCCGCTTCTGCTTCGTCTTTTCCAACCGGAAGTTCCAAATGCCCAGCCGGGGAGAAATGCTGTCCTTTAACGTAGATTCAAGTGGGGAAAAGGTTGCTGCAAATCTGCAGAAAATTGCAGAAAATCCAGGTGGGACAGGACTTCAATGTGCAGGGAATCCACCTCTTTGTCTTGACAGTAAGTTGTACCCATTGTCACCATTGGGGGAGCGGGAGCAACACCATTTACCATATTTTCCGGCATAGAAGACGACTGAGTGTATAAGACGACCCCCAACTTTTCCAGGTAAAATATAGAGTTTGGGATATACTCGCCCTATAAGATGACATCCGGCGTATAAGAAGACCCCTGACTTTTGAGAAGATTTTCCTGGGTTAAAAGTTGTCTCATACGCCAAAAAACATGATACAATGGTACCTCAAGATACGAGTTTAATTCTTTCCATAACCTTGAGGCATGGGAAGCTATGAGATGCTCGAGTCACGGTTAACTGGTGGGTCGTGTGCAGCCGGCCGATCCGCGAGATTACTCCTATCTCAAATGTTGCTCTTATTTCAAAGCAAAAATCGCTCACTTGATGGGTCATATCTCAAAAATCTCGTATGTTAGGGCACTCGTATCTCAAGGTACCACTGTATTTTAAATCCTCCAAGGAGCTAGTTTGCTCAGCTTCCTTGAACCAGTGATAAAGAAGCAACTCTTGTAAGCCCATCTCTGCCCCTTCTGCTAAAGTTCTGGGCAAAATGAGTCAAAACAATATATTTTTTTTCGCTACTTTCATTTACAGAAACGTCTCTGTTTCGCTCTATAAACAACCGTGCGCAGCTCTGGAGATGGACGGCGGTGCTGATGGCCCAGCAGCGGGAATGTGCTTCCGGCCACTGAAATGTTCCGGTGGAAAACGGTTAGAATGGTCCGCCTGGTGTTCTGTGTATCTGACCACAATCTAACGGTCTGCATGAGAAATGAAACTGCTCTTCAAGGTCGACAGGCAACGTTGTCAAGGGAAACGACATGCTCAAGGCAAGACATGAGCTCCCGACACCTGGTTTCAGCTGCCCCACAGCTCACGGGGGGCCCTCCGGCGTGACACGGCCGCCTGACAGGGATGCTAAGTGTCATGCGTAGAAAAGGCCATGCATTCAGCATGAAACCACCCGTGTGTAGGGGGGACGCGGCGACTTCTTTCTAACCCACAACCGCTCTCCTGTGAACAGACATGCAGAATGAGGAGCCAGGGTCATTTCCAAAGCCTATTCTGCTCTGATAAGTAAGCATCGAACTCTCCTCTCTAGCAGTTTTCCCAAGTTCACATCGAAAAGGTCACTTAAAAAACACAGTGGTACCTCGAGATACGAGTGCCCTAACATACGAGATTTTTGAGATACGAGCCGTTGAGCGAGCGATTTTTGCTTTGAAATATGAGCAACATTTGAGATAGGAGTCATCGCGCAGATTGGCTGGCAGCACACGACCCACCAGTTTACCTCGACTTGAGCGTCTCATAGTTTCCCACGCCTCAAGGTTATGGAATGAATTAAGCTCGTATCTCGAGGTACCACTGTAAATGCCAAAAAGCCTGGAAGACAGAGCTCAACCTATTTTAAATATTAGGCAACTCAATCAAACTGGGGTATTTTGGTTTTTGTTTTTTTTTTTTTTTTTTTGGTAAGTAAAACAAACTCACAGATAATTCATGTGAAAGTTTATAGAGTTCCAAGAAAGTAAGATACCAATCAAATACCTGATTGTTCAGACTACTAGAAAGAGGCAGAAAATGAATAATTCAAAAGGCAGAAAATCCATATGTATTTTCTATAAAAATAACTGAGCTTTGTACAATATTTTACAATTTGCAAAGCACTCTCGCATTATCTCATTTGAGTTTTTCAAAAGCTCTGTGAAATAAATTATTATTATTATTACTACCCACCCATAATGGAAGAAACTAAAGCATAGAAAGTTTGCATTTTTTCCCAAGGTCTGAGTCTACGAGAGGCAAATTGAGTCCTGGCCAGATCTTTCTTTCTTTTTCTTTATATATATTTTACTGATTTTTTACAGAGAGGAAGGTAGAGGGGTAGAGAGCTAGAAACATGAATGAGAGAGAAACATCGATCAGCCGCCTCCTGCACATCCCAGACTGGAGATGTGCCCGCAACCAAGGTACATGCCCTTGACTGGACTCGAACCTGGGATCTTTCAGTCCGCAGGCTGATGCTCTATCCACTGAGCCAAACCAGTTTCGGCCAGCTCTTTCATTTTGAAGTGTTGGGTTGATTTTGTTTAACACGCTTAGTGCAATTTGGGTTTTAATGGGATTGCTTTCAATATGACTGAAGTTTGGTGGATTCACTGCAAATAACAGACGACAAGAAAATAAAGACTCAAGGCCAGCTGGGAAGATGGCTGTTTCCCTTGGGGTGTCTGTCCCACTCCTAATCTCTCCACCACTGCCTTCCCCCCAAAATAACCATTCCCTTTCAGATTCCTCCTCTTTTAAGTCTTCCGGGCGTGGGAAACGGTTGGGTGTGAAATTTTCAAAGGCAACCTTTGCGAAGTCCACCGAGGCTGGAGACAATACTCACAGCAGTGAGTTCTCAGCAGCCTAGCAAATTCTATGGAGGTAGCGACTGTCCGTCTCTACATCAATTTAGCCACCAGCGAGTCAAATGCATAGACTCCGTGAAAATGGAAAAGATTCCTCAATCCGCATGTTATAAGGATTTCAGCAACCTGAGAGCTGAAATCTATAGAAGGAAAACAGCTACACCATGACCAGTCTCTCCTGGTGGCCCCCAGCTTTCTCCTTTGGGGTCACCATTTCTTTGCAAGGACAAGAGATATTTTCTTATTTACCATAAAGGGACGATCTTTTTTTAAAAAATATATTTTATTGATTTTTTTACAGAGGAAGGCTAAAGAGATAGAGAGTTAGAAACATTGATGAGAGAGAGACATGGATGAGCTGCCTCCTGCACGCTCCCAACTGGGAATGTGCCCGCAACCAGGATACATGCCCTTGACTGGAATCGAACCCGGGACCCCTCAGTCCACAGGCCAACACTATATCCACTGAGCCAAACCGGTTTTGGCGACACTTTTTTGCTTGACTGTTTTACTGCTATCCTCTCAGCTCTGTGAGGAAAAGAGGTGCCTAATTTCTGTGCAGTGATTGAGGCGCTCTGGAGATAGAGGATAGAGGTACAAAACTGGATCTCTATTATTTACTGGGTTACTCCGGGCAAGGGTTTAAATCTCACTGAGCAGGTTTTATCATCTATGAAATGGACTAACCTAACTCAGACAGTTATTGAGTAAGATGTAAGGTAGTGCCTCTCATATGCTGCCTGGCACATAATGAAGACTTCATAAAATGCCCATCATTTTTGTTCTTATTTTCTCCTATTCTCCATGATAGCCCACTTCTAGCACAGCATCATACACACAGTAGGCTGCTTGATAAATGTTCATGAATTAAATTTTATTTAAGATAACATAACCCCCCCGATTATTATGCATTTAGAGATAATAAAATCTGGCCTCTCGGTGTGTGTGTGTGTGTGTGTGTGTGTGTGTGTATGAGAACCAGTGCATGAATTCGCACATGGGTGCGATCTGGCCAGCCTGGCCAAGGGGAGGGCACATGGGAGGTTGGCCAGCCTGCCTGCTGGACAAACTCCTGGTCAAGGGGACAATTTGCATATTAGCCTTTTATTATATAGGATATGCACTGAGTGGCCAGAATATTATGCATTCAGAGATCATAATAATCTGGCCACTCAGTGTATATTAGATCTTGATTTATTTGTTTTAATTTTTTCTACTTGGAGTTATCAATCATCATCTAAGGAATTCTTAGGGTTATGGGAAGGGAACGGAATGGATGCAATGAGCCACAGGCAGGTCCCCAGAGGTTACCTACCCTCTGTGGCAACCTCCTTTCTTTTTTCTTTTTAATTAGAATTTATTGGGGTGACATTGGCTAATGAAATCATTTTGTTTCAGGAGGACAGTTCTAGAACACTGTACAATGTATCTGTATATTATACTGTGTGTTCACCACCCCAAGTCTCCTTCCTTCATCATTTATCACCCCTTTACCCTCTTCTGTGTTTCTCCCTTTCCCTCTGATAATCACCATACTGTTATCTCTGTCTATGAGGGGGGTTTTGTTGGCGCTTTTTTTCTTAATCCCTTTCTTTTTATTTTTACATTTTAAAAGATAATTTTGTGTAGTA
Source organism: Lasiurus borealis (assembly GCA_004026805.1). Taxonomy (NCBI): domain Eukaryota; kingdom Metazoa; phylum Chordata; class Mammalia; order Chiroptera; family Vespertilionidae; genus Lasiurus; species Lasiurus borealis. The sequence continues at coordinate 12,060 of PVJN01012457.1, forward strand.
TATCAGGTCGATTTCAAGTTGAATTGGACAAATATGCACCCTTGATTTAATTTCAAATAGGTGATACAAAAAATAGGACTGTTAAACCCTACTTCCACTAAAACTGTTCTAGAATTTCAGGCTCACATCAGTGATCCATTAACGTGATTCCATCAACCTCAATAAATATTCATTGGCCAGGATCGTCTACCTTTGAAACACCCTACTGGTGCTGTGCTGGATGAATGCACAAAAGGTAAAACTTACTCAGTGTACAATCCCTTCAAGATTGTAATAACAGGCAGTACTAATTTTGGGAGATACAACATTAAAAAAAAAAAAAGGCACAAGCCCTGTGCTGATAAGAGTTAGTCTGAAGCTGAATAGTAAGACATCTACCTAATAAAAGAGTAACATGCTAATTGGCCATAGCTTCACAACACACACCAGCCAATCAGGAGTGAGTATGCAAATTAGCCCAACAAAGATGGTGGGTTGATTTGTATACACAGGTGCTGAGCGGCTGGGGGCAAAGTGGGACACGGACATCATTGCCACCCCAGCAGCTCCGGGCCTCTGGGCAGCGTGGGAAGGTAGAAAGGCAGTGCCAGCACCCAGAGGAAGGGAGGCCCATTCTTTCACGAATCTTCTTCGTGCATCACACCTCTCGTAAGTAAATAATAGCAATACAATGTGTTAAGACGAATCATAAACATATGAGGAAATTATGAACATCATCACGGGGAAATGGAAACTGACACTTTGGAGATTCTTTATCTGTATTTTCCATTCCCTAATCATATTATAAAACACTTGGAGATGATCTTCCCTGTCTCTTGTATTCATCCCCAACAGGTTTTAAAGTGTTTCTTGCCCATGGGGCATTCTGGAAGAGTCCTGATTAAGGATGCTCGCTCAACCGAAGATGAGGAAGCTTGAACTGTGCTGCCCCCCATCCCCTCCTTGTCAGCCCCGCCAGGAAAGATGAGTGATGGCTGTGGTCCTAATCTCGGGGACATGGTGTCCCCTCTGCTGGAGTTTCAGATACTCAACGGAGTTATCCAGGCAAGACTGGTTCTTCTAAGGAGAGTGGGCTCTGGCCCTGGCTGGCAGGTCAGCTGGTTAGAGCATCATCCCGTACACCAAAAGGTTGCGGGTTTGATTTCAGGTTAGGGCACATACTCAGGTTATGGGTTCAATTCCCACACTCTGCTCCCCTGGTGTGCACCCAGGAGACAAGCGACCCATGTTTCTCTCCCACATCAATATTTCTTCCTCTCCCTTCCTCTCTCTCTAACATCAATTTAAAAATAAAACATATCCTGGGATGAAGACTGAAAACAGGAAAGTGTGGGCTGTGTCTCAGGGCACCGGAAATGCCAGGCAGATCGGAAGCCGTAGGCGTGGGTTTGCAGCTTCCTCTCTCTTGCCCACACTGCTTTCTCCTGCTCTGCTTCTCCCTGCGGACTGGGTTTTAAGTGGATTGGGGAGGTTTTTTTTATGATCTTCATGTTTTCTTTCTGTTCCCCTCTGCCTTTGGGTCTTCTTCTCCACCACATGGGACATGAGACAAAGCCAGTCAACATAAGAAGAAGGAATGCCTTGTCTCCATGCCAAACCTTGAACTCACGAGTCTCCTTCACGTGGCCTGGCTCTCAGGCTACGATCACGCTGCCCACCGGCTGCCTTGGGCTATGAGAAGGGCAGCAGCCTCTGCTTTGTGCCCATCCATATTCAAAACCACTGCAGAGACCTTTGTAGACCAGACTATGTGCATCCCTGCCAAGGTCACAAAAACCATTTCCTTGCCCCTGAAACGCATGCTCTTCCTCCAGACCCTCTAACCCTAGTCCCAACCTTCCAGGAAGCTGGGGTGTCAGACTGAAAAAGCAAACCTCCCAGAAAGGACAGCCCAAGCTACGTAACCCCGGCAAGAGGAAGAAGAGGTGACCTTCGCTAATCAAGGCGAACCACCTTCCCTCCCTTCCCAGCTCGCTTCCTTCTGTCGCTCCCTTTGTTCGGGTCTGGCCTTGCTCTCTGTTCATAGAACAGGTCCACTGGGGTAAGGACTATGTATAATTGCGCGCCGTTTGCACCGCCTGGCACTTTATACCCTCCATAAATGCGCGTTATGATTATTGTTATGAGCTACCATAACAATAATCTCAATCCTGGGCACATTTCTCTAAGTTTGAGGCATCTGGGAGAGCCAGGAACATACACATAACCCTCCCTCCAACTGCATATCCTGAAAAGCTTGGGGTACAGTTTCTAAATTTAAGGGGGTCATGCCTGAGCTCTGCCTCCAAACGGGCAGACACTTGAGAGTAATGATGTCTATTCTCAGAGGGAGCCGAATGGGACACCATTCTCTGCCCACAGAGAGAAAAAAAAAAAAAAGGAATACGAGTTAGGCGGAGATTAGAAAAAGAGAAGAGAAATTGTATTAAACCGTAGTTTGTTTGGAGACAGCAGAACCGCGGCGAGGGCTAACCCGATGGCAAAAAACCTGTTCAAGCAATGATAAGAAAAATCATTTACTGGGCACATTAATTTCGGTGGCGGGAGCTAAGCTCTCCCAGGGTCGCCCAGTGGATAAACGCTGTCAGGATATGCTGGGAGCCGTCCCGATGAGATGTAATAATTGAATTTGTTTTCATTTAATTTGGAGGGCCTTTAATTAAAAGCCAGGCTGGTGTGTGCGGAGAGATAAAGCGGGCACAGGGAGACGGGGTAATCTAGGTGCTGGGATGCAATCATTTATGGAGGCTTCGGGGGGTCAGGAGTCCAGCATTATCTGCGGAATCGGCCCCGGGGAGCCGGCCGGGCCCCTGAAATAGACTCGGGAGCGGAGGCAACACGCGCTTAAGTGATTTTTGAAATCTTATTCCCAATTACAGAAGAGCAGCATGGAGGTCTGTTTGTCAAGTTCATTCATTCATCGGAGCCAGAAATACGGCCGTGATCAGCCGATGGAAGACCACCTGGAGACGTTGGTTTTCCCGCCACAATGTCCCAAACCGCCCGCTCTGTTTTGGAAAAGCCTGAGACCCACATAGTGGTTGGTCTTGGGGACCTTCACTCATCTTCGGATTGCTAAGCAACCGAGGTCAGAGGTTAGACCCACCCACCTGACCACTTTACCGTCATACAAGCCTGTCTTAACATGATGGTAAAAGATAAAAAATGATGAACAACAAATACATATCTCTCAACAAGTGAATCTAAAAATTAAGCGAATTGAAAATTTGATTCGCAGAAGGGACTGGTGAATATAATGGAATCGGAGGCACAGAAAGGGCGTGGACTGACAATTCTCAGGGGGAAAGAGGTGAGGGGGTGCAGGGAGAGACTGGAAGGAAATCATACGCCTATGGATGAGGTCAATGCGGGGGGAGGTAAGGGTAGAGGGAGGGGTGGGAGCCGGGTGGAGGGGAGCTATGGAGGGGAAAAAAGAGAAACACATGTAATAATCTGAATAATAAAGATTTAATTTTAAAAAAAGTGATGGGTCTAGAATTGAGACTGAGCCACAAGATAAACTCAAAGTTGCAAGATTTCTGTTAGCCTCCAGATAAATCCACATCTAGAATTGGGATCAGAAGACAGAATTTGAATTAAAGCCCAGTATTAATCTAAGGCAGTGGTTCTCAACCTTCCTAAGGCCGTGACCCTTGCATACAGTTCTTCATGTGGTGGTCACCCCAACCATGAAATTTTGCTACTGTGATGCATCGTGATATAAATATAGTCTTAGGTGACCCCCGTGAAAGGGTCATTTGACCCCCAAAGGGGTCGCGACCCACAGGTTGAGAACCACTGATCTAAGGAATTAGGATTAGAGAGTTAACTAGAGCCATCGATCTTCACCATAGAGTTTTAGCTCACGACATCAGGCGAGAAAGATTTTACACTAACATGTGAATTTGCTGCCCAGAAAAATGACATTCCATTAGATGCATATTTTGTGCCTGAGAGAGCTTTCTTGTGGAAGGGTATCCCGGCATGGAACGGTGGAGAAACTTGCTCCCCATGCTCAGTGCAGGGTGCAGGGCTGGAACCCACACTCAGCCCTCATACCACCGTGCCCAGCAAGTTAGTGAGCTCCCCGTGGCAAAAGATGGGCTGTCATCTATTATACATGCGAACAGGTGCCTCCGCCTGGACATATCCCCAGCGTTTATCCTTTTCAGCTTCTTTTTCTCGGGGTCGGGACTGCTCCCCAGGGAAAGGAAGGACTACGGGCTGGAAGCTTTCCTCAGAGAGGGAGCACGCGGGCCAGATCAGACGGGCCCAAAAGGATCCCCCGGGGCGCTTTTTCTGAAATCGGGGAGCGCTGTCTTCTGCAGACCTCCTGAACTAGGTTCTCGGGAGACCGGGGCTCCTGGAAATTCCGAATTTCCCTCAGGTAGAGGCCATTGCACTGGGTAAACGTGAACATCTCTCCCGCTCGCACGGGCGTGTTGTTCCGGGCCCTGTCTTCCGAGGCCGTGCCCTCGCCGGGTGCCTAGCGATCTGCCATCTGAGAACAGAATCGGGGTCTGAGGACCATACACATGAGTGCAGTGATCTCCCTGATGATGGAGCAGCGCCTCCAAATTTTCTGAGCGAAGAACAAGCAGCGTTGAGGAGAACAAACGGGGGTTGTCAGAGGGAGGAAGGAAGGAGTGAAGCTTAAATCAGGGGTCTCTCTTCCCAAAAGAACCACCATCAACACATCATGATATCGAGTCCACAAATGAAGAAACTGAGGCACGGAGAAAGAGGAGTACTTGCCAGACTCAGTTCCTGGCAATGTGGCTCCTTATTTCGATAACAGAGCGGCCACCCCCAAAATTCCCTCCTGGGCTCTTTTGTGGTGAAACAGTGAGTTCATTAAACTGGACAGAGGAACTAATGGTGATTAAAGGAGAACTGAGAAAAGTATTTGGGGGGAGGTGGTAAGAGGCTGCTATTATCAGTGAAAATATTCATTCCATGAATGGAAACTAAAAAAAAAGGTAATATATATATATATATATTTTATTTCAGAGAGGAGGGGAGAGGAAGAGAGAGATAGAAACATCAATGATGAGAGAGAATCATAGATTGGCTGCCTCCTGAACGCCCCCCCACTGGGGTCCAAGCCTGCAGCCTGGGCATGTGCCCTTGACCGGACTCGAACTCAGGACCCTTCAGTCCGCAAAACAACACTCCATCCATTAAGCCAAAGCAGCTAGAGCAAAAACTAAAAAAAAAAAAAATTTATTCCCCCTTTCCCAGTGGGAAAGAAAGAATTCAAACACAATCAACAACAACGAATTAACATGAGCTCTAAACATCATAGTAAATATTATCAGTGAGCTCCCCTTATGCACCAGAGATACATTTTTTATACCCTTACATTGTTTTACCCTTATATTTGTCTATCAATTCTAAAAGACATTACTATCCCTAATTTATGGATGATAAAACCGAGAGGTGGACAGCTGTCCAAAGTTCCAAAGATAGTAGTAGATTTGACTGCCACCTCAGCATATTCAGAACGAGACATTTAGTTTCTAGAGCAGTGGTTCTCAACCTGTGGGTGGCAACCCCTTTGGGGGTCGAACGACCCTTTCACAGGGGTCGCCTAAGACCATCGGAAAATGCAGATATTTACATCACGATGCATCACAGTAGCAAAATGTCATGGTTGGGGGTCACCACCACATGAGGAACTGTATGCAAAGGTCGCGGCCTTAGGAAGGTTGAGAACCACTGTTCTAGAGTTAACTTGTTCCTCAAACCATAATCAAGAAATTGTCGATGGATGGTTGTAACTGCTCCCTGGGGAAAGGAGGTACTACAGGTTGGAAGCTTTCCTCAGAGAGGGAGAACGTGGACTAGATCAGGGGGTTCAAGAGGATCCCCTGGAGCGCTTTTGATAAAATCACACGAGGCACTGTGCTCGGCATTGTTGAACACAGACAAAAAAAAGCTAATAAAGTGTTTCCCCTCATGGATCCTGCAGGGAACAGAAAAAAACTCAATATCTTAGGACCAAATCTCACGAAAAGATGCACTGTGTGTAGGGCATCCATCCACCTGCACAACTGGACCAAGCAATCAATGGAAGGCAGAGAAGAGGAGCAGGATGAGGGGACAGCAGCGACAGAGCCTCGAGGACAAAAGCGAGAGCGTTGGAGCTCAAAAACCTCCCAGTGGCTGATATGATGGGGGAATGGCGTATGTCGTACAACTCAGGAGAAAATGACAGCAGACCAGATTGTAAAGCTTATCAAACCGCTGAGAAGCCGTTCCAGTTACAGTGGTACCTCGAGATACGAGTGCCCTAACATACGAGACTTTTGAGATACGAGCCGTCGAGCGAGCGATTTTTGCTTTGAAATGCGAGCAACATTTGAGATAGGAGTCATCGCGCGGATCGGCCAGCTGCACACGACCCACCAGTTTACCAAGACTCGAGCGTCTCATAGTTTCCCACGCCTCAAGGTTACGGAACGAATTAAACTCGTATCTCGAGGTACCGCTGTATTTCAGAACAAAATCAGACCAAATGCATAGCGGGGATCCCACCATGAGTTAGGCCACCAGTTCCAGGTGGCCTGGATCCACAACTGTCCACAGTTCTCCTAAGAGTTCTAACACTGCCCCCTCCTTGGGGACCTGGCAGATATTTCTGGAAGGAGCACATCTCCGCGCTGACTCACATCGATGCTGGTGGGAGACTCGGGGGTAGACGCCTGTGCGCCGGGGCCCCGTTTCTAGGAGTCGTGCTCTCGCGGCGTCTTATTCTCGGGTTATAATTGCTCCCCCGAGAAGGGCGGCACACTGTGCTTTGGTTTCTTTCTCTCTTTCTGGGTCTATTTTGGGAAACGGTTGAAGAAGTTGCAGGGTTTTTGCTGCCTTTTATTTTTTTCCTTGAGAGAAAGAACACATTAAGGGGGGTGGGTGAGGGGAGGAAGGGAGGGGTGTTGTTCCCACTTGCTCTTTTGAATCTGTTGAGAGACAAAGCAAGCAGGAGCAAGTCTGCCAAATGGGTTTTAAAGAAGAAATGTATTTTAAATAAACACTTAAAGCCGAAACCGGTGTGGCTCAATGGATGGAGCATTAGCCTACTGACTGAAGAGTCCCAGGTTCAATTTTGGTCAAGGGCATGTACCTTGGTTTCGGGCACATCCCCAGTGGGGGGCATGCAGGAGGTGGCTGATCGATGTCTCTCTCTCATCGATGTTTCTAACTCTCTATGCCTCTCCCTTCCTCTCTGTAAAAAATCAATAAAATATACTCAAAATAAATAAATAAATAAACACTTAAAGCAGAAAGCATCACTTGGTGATACGTTGTACAGTGGTACCTCGAGATGCCAGTGCCCTAACATATGAGATTTTTGAGGTACGAGCCATCGAGCAAGCAATTTTTGCTTTGAAATACGAGCAAGAGGGAAGCAGGGAACCTCAGAAAGAGGGCTGAGTGCGGGAGCCAGGCTGTGGGCTTGAAGGTGCCTCTTTAAGGCACAGATCTGTGAGTAAGGGAAGTGCTCTTGCTCCTTCTCCTCTGCCCTGTGGCTACTTCAATGAGAGAGAGAGAGAGACAGAGAGAGAGAGAGAGAGAATATATACGCTTAGAACCATGGCAGAAATACTTCATACTCACTCAAGAGAACAAATAGTACTTGAGCAGTTTCCTACCTGGAGCCTACTCCACACAGCACGCTCTGCCCCCTGCAGTGGGCACGGACACCGGAGGGAGGGAGCCAGAATGCCAACATTCTGGCTTCTCAAGGAGAGAGTATCAGGCCCAGAAAAGCATGCCTGATCCCATGGGACCTCTCACCTTAAAACACCAGGGAGAACATATCCTTGGCAAGCATGGCCTTCCAAGGGATTTCTCGAAGTCTTTTCTTTCTTGTATATTCTTTGTAATATATTTTATTGATTTTTTTACAGAGAGGAAGAGAGAGGGATAGAAAGCCAGAAACATCAATGAGAGAGAGACACTGATCAGCTGCCTCCTGCATGTCCCACACTGGGGATGTGCCCACAACCAAGGTACATGTCCCCGACCGGAATCGAACCTGGGACCTTTCAGTCCGCAGGCCGACACTCTATCCGCTGAGCCAAACCGGTCTGGGCTCGAGGTCTTTTCGATGGCTTGTTTGAATGCCCCAGGTTGTCGGGCATTTTGCTCTGCCGTCCTGTGGTCGGCAGAATTAAGGGAGGAAGCCTTGCATTTAGTTCTTCTTTCACCCCCACACCACACTGAGACCTGGGGAGCTCTTGTTACTCAGAGACATGCGCCTGGGTCCTCAAGTGCGGTGGTGACAAAGTCAGCCCCAAATCACAGCCCTAGAATAAAGCTGGCTTCACACGACACCGCCAACGAGACAATCTGGCCCGGTGCTCTGAGGGATGCATCTCGCGGCAGACTTTCCGATGCTATTACCCACACTTTGACAACTCCCCGTGAAACTCCGTTAACAGCTTGGATTCGCAAATCCCTAGTTCCCAGCTCCTCGCTGCCTCATCAGCATAGTGATGTGAACAGACTGTGCCATTTAAAAGCACTTTCCTTGCTTCCTCTCCACTCCGGGAGGCTGTGCCCCGTCTACCCCTCGCTGGCAATGACATCTTGACCTCAGAGACTGGGCGAGTAGCAATGTCGACGGAGAGACAAGGCCAGTGTGTGACCGCAGTGGTGGGGAGTGATCGGAAGTCAAACAGAAAATTGGCCTCGATTCAATGAAACGACAAGAATTTAAATGCCTTAAGTGTAGAGGAAGATAAAAAAAACATGTGAGTTATTGAAAGCGGTGCCTCTCAAACTTTGAAATCCATATGAATAACCTGGAAATCTTGCTCAAATGGCAGATTTTTATTTTCCAGGTGTATACTGGAATCCAAGGCTCTACATGTCTAATCGCACTTTGAATGGCAGAAATTTCGAGAGCAAACCAGGTGTAAGTGCCAGCGGCCAAAATCATGTTACAGGTCACAAGGGTCAAACAGGAGGAAGAGACATGAGGCCACCCACTGTGGTGAGCAGACCATGGCCCCTCAGAAATGTTCATCTCTGCCAAGACCGGTTTGGCTCAGTGGACAGAGCGTCGGCTTGCGGACTGAATGGTCCCAGGTTCAATTCCGGTCAAGGGCATGTACCTTCTTGCGGGCACATCTCCACTGTGGAGCATGCAGAAGGCGGCTGATCGATGCCCCCGGAATGAATTAAAATCGTATCTCGAGGTACCACTGTATTGGATTAGGGCCCACCCATAGGACCTCAGTTTACCTTAATTACTTCTTTAAAGGCCCGGTCTCCAAAAACACTCACATTCTGAAGTACTGGGGGTTAGGATTTCAACATAGAAATGTAGGCCACATAATTCAGCTCATAACCATCGGGGTTATTGGTTTATGAAGCCTCCTTCTCAAATGGCCAGTTCCTTCAGGTTCTTGTGCAGAACCTGGCCATCTAATTCGTTTGAAGTATTTTCTTTATGCCGCGTTGCTTCTCAAGAATGATCGAGAGTTGCTGAAGATTCATTCACTTTCCCTCTCTAGCACTCCAGGCTCCTAAGAGCCCACCTCCTCCACTAAGGTCTGAATATGAGGGATGCCCACTAGAGAAATCCCCTGCCTCTTCCATTCAACTAGACTTTCTGTTCATAGTGTAGAACTGTACACATGGAGGATCTTACCAAATAGTTTCAAAAAATGTTATACAGTGGTACCTCGAGATATGAGTTTAATTCGTTCCATAACCTTGAGGCGTGGGAAACTATGAGACGCTCGAGTCGCAATAAACTGGTGGGTCGTGTGCAGCTGGCTGATCCGCGCAATTACTCCTATCTCAAATGTTGCTCGTATTTCAAAGCAAAAATCGCTCACTCGACGGCTCGTATCTCAAAAATCTCGTATGTTAGGGCACTCGTATCTCGAGGTACCACTGTATACTGGTACAGCCATTTAGTCTCCAAACTTACATCATAAACTTATTTATAACAATAACTGTATCTTAGTTTTCTTTGATATACTGCCCATGACAAATGCTCATTTATTACTCATCCTGCTCTCATATTTTTACATTTTCCATGCTAAACCTAAGGCATGACCTCTCTTATTCCACAAACAGCTACCGAGCATGCACCATGTCCCCAAGGCCTATAGTAGAACTGCAAGAAGCCGAGAAAATAAATTAAGGATGGCCTCCGACTTAGGGAACTCCCAGTCTTACCAGAAAGATGCATATTAGAGCAAATGATACATAGTATGAAAAAAATTGGTTTGGAAGGAAATGGGACATGATGCTTTGCCAACAACATCTGATTTTGTCTTCTTGAAAACTCTAAAAATCAGCATCATTATTTCCTTTTATAGACTAAGAAACTGAAATGTCTTTACCCAAGATCACCGATCTTGCCATTGGGAAATTGGGGGAGAGACCACCATGTGAATACTTACTACATCCTACATCTTGTGTAAAGTGTAGTGTATAATATACACTATTTAAGGAAAACAAAAACAAATGGTCACAGGGCACCACAGAGGGAAATAAGAAACTCTTCTTCAAAAAGGTAGACAAAGCTTTACAGTTGAGTCGCTCCTTGATAGAGAAGAGTGGGAAGAACATACAAGGTAAAGAGCTGATTGAACGAAGTGCACTGCCTCTAGGATATTCCATCAAAGGAATGGAGTGTGTAATTGGAACTTGGAACTGGTGGGAAGTGGTAAGAGATGAACAGGAAAGGTTTGGGAAATACTCTCAACTGCCTGTCATAGCATATAATGGGGGGTTTCACTTAATATTTAGTGATCTGTGCCTAGTTTGTTTTTTTAAATACATTTTATTGATTTTTTACAGAGATGAAGGAAGAGAGATAGAAAGCCAGAAACATCAATGAGAGAGAGACATCGATCAGCCGCCTCCTGCACATCCCACAGTGGAGATGTGCCCGCAAGCAAGGTACATGCCCCCGACCGGAATCGAACCCGGGACCTTTCAGTCCGCAGGCCGATGCTCTATCCACTGAGCCAAACCGGTTTCGGCTGTGCCTAGTTTTTTAAGCAGGTCCAGGACCAGGCCGAGACTGTTCCGGAATAACATGGGGACCTTAAGAAGGTGGGGCTAGGCTAGTAAAAACCTAGACTGATAATGTTGTGAATTCAACTAAGAAAAGAAGACAAAAAAAATCAAGATTTCAGTGGAGAAAGCACATACACAGGAACTGCAGATGGATTGGTGGTATTTTAAGCTGAGAAACATGGAGTCTTGAAGGTCTTCTATGTTCCTAGCTTGTGAGGTCGCTGGCATGAGGGAATCATAGCCACCAGTTAGTAGATGAACTTGGCTGTGAACATTTGGGGTTTGTGAATCATGTCCGTAGAAATTAAGTGTGAGTCTCAGGAGACAAGCCATACCGACTTGTGAGAGCCATTTGCTGAGTTTTCAGAAATGTTATGAGCCAATTCATATAAACAGCAATTCTTACAAATTAAATCATATGAACTTTTCAGCTAAATAAGTTATATATTAAAGGTGATGAATACATAAAAGCTATCATTTCCTCATTTTTTTACTATAATTTTTACCTATTACCTATACCCTTAAAGTAATTGGAGTCTCTCCATAGGGTGAAAACATTGTGTAATGTTTGCTATTGTGTATCTATTTCCAAGTCCATGTTCAGTATCATCAATTTGCTGGAGTGAAATTGCCCATGATGAGAGTACTTACACCACAAAAATCAGCAAACAGTACAATCAGTGGTTGAATTGCTTTGTTGATGGTCTACACTTAAGAGAATGCTGAAACATGTTAATAATAGAGATTAAACTTAAAAGTCTATCATGTCTGCAACCATCACATTGTGACTAGCACAGTGCAATGTGCACTACAGTGTGCATAGCACAAAAATTGAGGAAATATTCTTCGAGTATATTCGAAGACCACTATTTGACTCATCAAAGGAGTTGCTTAAGTCATTGACAAACAAAAGAAATTCGGATATATATCTCTGTTGTTGTATCTTTATCTTACTCAATATGAATGAAAATATCAACCAATATTAATGTTGGGACTATCCTTGTTAATCACAAATGGGCTATGGGTATAAGAGTTTGGCAAAAAATCCAAGACAGTAGTCTATGAGAAATAATTGTCTATATTAAATTTACAATGAAGAGTATTACATAGTTACTAGAGGCCTAGTGCACGAATTCATGTATGAGTGGGGTCTGGCCAGCCCGCCCCAATCAGCCAATTGGGGTCAGCCAGCTGCGAGGAGGGGCCACAGGAGACTGGCCAGCTGGCACCATTCCCATCAGGCCAGTTGGCCAGCTGCAGTGCATGTCATATCGACTGGTCGTTCGGGTCATTCTGTTCATTCTAGACACTTGGCTTTTATAAATATAGATTATTTGTAAATGCATAGTATGCATTTTTATATCAGAAAAATTATCATGCATGTATGCGCATGCACACACACACACACATACATGCGCGCACACAAGTGTGTGCGCATTTTTGGTCAGAGGTCCATTTGTTAAATATTTCCCAGCACAACACTGGTCACTGATTGAGAAACTTTTGGAAGTCCATGGGAAAAAGTCCTTGGAATTCATTCAAGCCACAGATAAAATCCCCATTAGATTTCTTTTGCTGTCCCTTTCTCTCTTTCGGACAGTAGCTGGTTATTTTTAATTCGTCATTTATTCGCTACAGTTATATGCGTATCAGAGGAACCTCACTTTTGTTTCTTTTTTCTTTTCCTTTGGTATGTTTCTACTTCTTTAGAACCTTTGGAGTTTTCTTCCTAGCCTTATTGATGCTAACAACTTCTCCTCATTTAGATCCATCTGCAGGCGTCGTTAACATGCTATTTACTCCCTCATTAACACGCAAACATTATCATTTATCATTATCTTGCGTGATGATCATAGGATTAGGAGCCTTATAAAGTTTTGGTTCTAATCAGCAAGTTGGAAAAAGCTAGATTTAGCTTTTTCCAACCATGAATTGTTCACGGACATGCTAAGGGGACTTGGCAACTAGGTTCATAAATAATTGAATTCAGCATTCAAGTCGCAACTCGGTATTCCTCAATCTGGTACTCGCTGAAAACCAGGGGAACACAGGGAGATTTCACACCAGGATGATACCGGTATGTGATGTTAGCCACACGTTCTATTTATATGAATATCTCATGAGCCCTCTAGCGAACCAGTAAAAGAAAAAAAAAATCACAGTGGCTGATAATTGGTCCTGAAAATGACAGCTATGAACCCGGTGAGTGCATGGGTGGGAAAAGTAGGACAGAATTGTGTTGTCTCAATTTTGTCATGAAATCTTGCCTTATTATCCGAGGGTAAGCATATTTTTCAGCTCAATGTAAAAATGTCGTGCAAAGGTTCTCCAACTCAACTTGGTTTTCTGAAGACTCTCAGCAAGGGTGACCCTTTGAGAAAACATGTCATGAAAGCTCTTAGTTCCCAGGAAAAAAAGCAGTAAGCTCCAAGGAGCAAGGTCAAAAGGTCCCTGCTCAAGGTCACCGGCGTTGCTAAGCATGCGGAAAAGCAGCATCTGCAGAAGGTGGGTAGCCAAGGGAGTGAGTGGAAAGCCACTTAGGAAAAGATCACAAGCATCAAGGCGGAGAACCAGTTGCCCTCATGACCCTATGGTCCACCAGGGACCACAGGAAGGAAAAGCATGGGCTTGGTTGTGACCGGTTCTCACCAGTTGTTCTTGTTGGGGCTCAGAGCTACAACGCAAATATTCATGTTTATATCTATCTCCACGCTTTGCTTTTTTCTCCTAAGCCTGTGCACAAACTGTTGCAAACTGTCAAGAGTTGGGTTTGTTGGTTCAGGCACTTGGTGTTAGATCAGTGGTTCTCAAACTGTGGGTCGAGACCCCTTTGGGGGTCGAACGACCCTTTCACAGGGGTCACCTAAGACCATCAGAAAACACCTATTTCCCATGGTCTTAGGAACCAACACACCGCTCCTCGGTGTAGCAAAGTGTAGCAATGGAGTTTACTGTTGTCATATGAAGACTGTTATCCATGCTATACCATGATTTAAGACAAAAATTTCATTTATTTGTAATTAGAAATAAATATTTCACAGATATAATTACATATTGTTTTTGTGATTAATCACTATGTTTTAATTATGTTCAATTTGTAACAATGAAAATACATCCTACATATCAGATATTTATATTACAGTTCATAACAGTAGCAAGATTACAATTATGAAGTAGCAATGAAAATAATTTTATAGTTGGGGGTCACCACAACGTGAGCAACTGTATTAAAGGGTCGTGGCCTTAGAAAGGTTGAGAACCACTGTGTTAGATGAAAAGATAACTTGAGAACTTGGATTTTTTTAACCTAAATAGCCATTCCATGTGAGGGCCCCCACACTCGCTCTTATTTTGTTTCTCTGAAACCTAAATGAACCCTTTATTTATTGTACGCCTGTATATATGGGACTGTTCCTGGATTTTCTATTCAATTCTATTTGTCAGTCTGACTAACAGTCTAACACTGTTTTAATTATCATACCTTTTTAATAATTCCTGATATTGAGTAGGACAAGTCTCTCATTATAGTTCATCACTTCAAATTATGTCCTTAATCAAACATACAGATTTCAAGAAAAATCTTATCAAGACCCATTACATACACTGCTGAGAGTTTAATTCAATTGTATTGAATATCTAGGAGAGTCTGAGTATACTTGGTATCTATATTTTATTGTCTTTTTACACATGGACATGCGTAATTTCCAGTTACTTAGGTCTCCTTTAATATTTCTAAATAAAGCTTGTAATTTTTATAGACATCTCGTAGATAGTTGGTATTCTCTGATACTGTTTCAAATGGCATTTTTTAAAATATGGTTTTTAGTTTTTAGCAACATGTATATATGTGTGTGTGTGTGTGTGTATATATATATATATATAAAAGCCTAAGTGACCAAACAACTGAACGACCAGTCAACCAGTCACTATAACGTGCACTGACCATCAGGGGGCAGATGCTCAGTGCAGGAGCTTCCCCCTGGTGGTCAGCAATCCCATAACCAACCTCCCATGGCCGGTCAACCTCCTGCAGCCCCAATCAGCCCTGATCACCAGACAGCCAGGCCAAGGGACCCCACCTGTGCATGAATTCATGCACCGGGCTTCTAGTTGTTATATAAAAGAGCCAATACTTTTTGAATTTTATTTTTCTATCCAGTTACTTTTCTAATGCCTTCACCCACATTTGTAATAGTTTGCCTACAGATTATTTGATGTTTTTCTACATAAATTATTACACAAATGACACATTTTCTCATTTCTAATTTGCATGCCGTTAATTTTTAAATTCTCGTTTCATTGTACAGACAAGGACTGTCATTATAATTTTGATGATAGGTGTTAGTATCAGCAATTTTATTTTTATCTATTGTTTATCTTTATTATGATGGCAATTTCATTCAGAATAGTTACATTTCAAATAGCCAGCGGCAACAGTACCAATCTAGAGTTTCAATGTCTTTTCTATTTTATCTTTTCTATTTTAAAATACAATAGAAAACCTTTCCAAGGCATTTAATCACCTTTATTTCACAGAGCTCCTAGATTTTTTTTCTTGCCTTTTATTTGAATATTTTAGAAAATCTATTTTAATCCAATTAATTATAGGATTCTCACAAAGTTTCTGAGATCTTATAATTGTAATGTATTTGAATGAAAACTTGCCTATATATAGACTCTAGGTTGTAAATGCTTGTCTTCTTGCATCCAGTGTTAATGCTGAAAACTCTGTTAATTTAATTCTTACTCTTTTTTTCTTTGTAAGTATTTAGAATCGTCTCTGACTTTAATGTTCTTAAATTTAATTATGTTTCTAGGAGTGGGATTTTCTCTTACTCTTCCATTTCACATTCCTTGAACCCTTCCCATCTATATTTTTTAAGAAATTTGTTTAAAATATTTTCTCATCTCCATTAACAACATTGTCTTTCTAGTGTCTCCATTTACCAGATAGAACTATAGCTATTTCTATCCTTCATTTTTTAATCCTTTCATAATATTTGTCTTTTCTTTTTCCAATTTGAAAATTTGCTCAGTATGATCTTCCTGAGTCTTAAAGGATTCATTCCTTAGCTGTATGCATTATGCTATTAACCTATCTACTGTTTATTTTTTTATTTCAAGTTAGCTATTCTATTTTTATGTTTAATATTCTTATTTTTTAATGTTTTCTTATCTTAATTCAAATTGATAACCTCTTACCATGTTTGATTTTTGTCAAACTGCTTTTAATTTTTTAGTTCAGTTTTTCTAGTATTTTTGCCTCTGATGACATCTATAATCTGGTATTTTGTATTTCTTTTGAGATAGTCACGCTTCTCAAATACCTAGCAAGTTCATTCTTCTGAGGAATTGACTACACTTCCAGGCAAAGCTCATTCTGAAAGGTCATACTCTGGCTGTCAGCCTTGGCTTTGGGGACAAGAGGAGACTAAGAACCAAAAAAGAAGAAGGAACAAGGAGGAAGAAGGAGGAAGAAGGAGGAAGAAGGAGGAAGAAGAAGGAAGGAGGAAGGAGGAGGAGGAGGAGGAGAAGGAAGAAGAAGAAGAAGAAGAAGAAGAAGAAGAAGAAGAAGAAGAAGAAGAAGAAGAAGAAGAAGAAGAAGAAGAAGAAGAAGAAGAAGAAGAAAGAGGAGGAGGAGGAGGAGGAGCAGCAGAAGAAGAAGTAGTAGTAGTAGTAGATACACTCTGATTATAAATCATAGCCTTGGGAGGTGGGAGTGGTTATTTTTCCTGAACATTTTACCTTCCTACAAGCAGAAGGTTATGGTTCGTCACTGATTTTACATTTGTGCCAGGGACGTGATTTATTCCAAGTGTGGTGTGGGAATCACTGTTAGGTACAAAGAAATGGGGTGAGAGGCGTCAGAGCAGAATTCCCTAAGTGTTTTTGACAATTTGTCCTTCCAAAGTCACACTCGTGTGTGCTTTCTCTCTCGGACTAAACGTTATCACACATACAAGCAGGAATTCGCACCTGTGCCCCATCTAGCTACCCTTGCTTGGGACTGATTTTGAAAAAGCAAGCCTTAGCATGTTATTTAAGTATCCTGTTAGGAACCACTAAATTTTGTGTAATAATTGGTTCCTTATTGACGGCATAAAGTATAGGCAAACCTTCTTGTATTTTCAGTCTGTATATTTTGAGGATAGTAAATTCCAATGAAATATTTAACATTTTTGTACTGCACGATAAAACAAACTCTTTTTCAATCGTAAGATAGTCTCAAACCAAACTAATTCTCTTCCTAATTCCTAAATCTGAGTTCTAAAAAAGTAAAGATCATGTGACCAGTTAGGACTGGAACAAGGCCCTGTTATGCAATGAGATAAGGTACATAAAACACCTCCCTCTTTACTTCCTTCTCCATTATTCTACCCAAAGACACCCTATTCCTCCTCCCTTAGATTGCAAATCATGCCTGCAAGTCCGTCTCCAGAATTGGAAATGGATTTATATTATATGTGCCTTTCATAACGTTATAAACATTCATCTTCTCTTAGCATTTATCTTTCCATTTAGAAAAAAATATGTTATTTTTTTCGTTAATGCTCAATCATCCCCTTGATCATTTTAATTGCCTCATTCTGGAGTTTTTCTACCTCATTATTTTCCTCCTTCGTTTCAGCAATTGGAATAGTCGGTAGTAGGGAAAAACGTAGTTCGGATGGACTCGCAGCTAACATTCAGCATCTGTTGGCCATTGGGGCTGCAGCTGCATAAAAATGATGGTGGATAGTAACTCCGAAATCAACTCCCTCTGCGGCAGCTGACCCGAGAGGTCAACTTACATTGTATCTGTAGGCAAATCATTTCCAATTTTCTAGACGCCTATTACCCTCCTGGCAACAGGAGCCACAGAAGTCTCCCATGTGGAGAAAATAATTAATAACGAGAAATCATGAAGGAATTTCAATTCATTGAAAAAAAAATCTGAAAAGGCCGAGCAGTAGAGGAATCACACATGTGCTGAGTGATTCCAGGAACCTTAGGTTCTCTGTCACTGAAGGGCACTCAGAGGGATTCAGAGCTTCTGATGGTAAGTGTGTGTCCTTGTGTATAATGTGCACGGGTTACGATCCGTTGTTTAAAATCAGTTTGAACCCTCAACTCACTCTCCTATTCTGGAGCTTTCACTTTGATTCCCCTCCTCTTTTGCCTCATTTGCTTGTATGAATGAATGGAGACGATCTTTTTTCTTTGAAAGGCACCTAGACCGCCCCTTAATAATTTTATCCCCCTTCACATTATTTAAGTAAACATTTTTCCTATCAGAAAATAAGCACTATTTTAAATACTTGTGAAAAACACAGAAGAATACAAATCGGGTAATTAAATTAATCTGTGGTCTCATAACTCTGAGATAAATACCTCGCAAATGTTCGTGTACTTCCCTTCAGTTATGGGCATTATAATTTTACGTGGTTTTATATGCTGGTTTTATTTAGTTTGGAGAGAATTTTTCTGCACCATCAACTCTTACTGAAAAACGTTATTTGTCCTTAGTACACAGTTTCCCGCTCTATGGCTAACTCATCATTTGTTTTTTTGTTTGCAAATTTAAGATTGCTTGGTTTGCTTTACATATTGACTCTAAAAGTGCTTTGACAAACAACTTAGTTCACGAGTTTTTCCATGTCTTGGATGATCCCTACTGCCTCCTAAGAGAAAAACTTGGAACTCCTCGTTCAAAAATAATTTTAAGGACTCGGACACATATTGCCAAACACATTGTAAGTGTCATTAAACCTCACCAAACAATTCTGTGTCTGCTGTGAAGGTAGCAATATGCCACAAAAACTAAAATCAAACAGAAGCCAAAACCGGTTTGGCTCAGTGGAGAGAGCATCGACCTGCGGGCTGAAAGGTCCCAGGTTGGATTCCTGTCAAGGGAATGTATCCTGGTTGTGGGCACATCCCCAGTAGGGGGCGTGCAGGAGGCGGCTGATCGATGTCTCTCTCTCATGGATGTTTCTAACTCTCTATCCCTCTCCCTCTCTGTAAAAAAACAATAAAAATATATTTTAAAAAAATAAAATAAAACAGAAACAACCCAGACTGTAACAGCCACTGTGAACTTAAACTTGCCTTCACCCACAGCTAACAGATGACAAAGCAGAACTTAATCATTTGACGCTCTGCTCTAACGTAACTTTATTATTCCTGAACATTTTGACCCAGAAGGTCAAGTTGCAAATAACTCTGCTGTTCAGGAATATCTTGAAAAGCCATTGACCTTAATAATAGACCTATCTACTTGCCTTGATCAGAGTAAATGACCTCCTTCTGAGGAAAAGCAATTGCTAGGCTGGGATCGTCCATTTGTTTACTTTTGGGGGCTTGCTTCAGAGTTTCACCTCTAAATCCACCAAACTGACTAATAAAAATTATAGTGCAACCTTGGCCCAGTCTCAATCTGGCCTTCTTATAAACCAGACATGCCCTGGGTATCGCATAAATACCTCACCTTGGTCCTTCCTTTGCAGAGACGCTGTGAAGAAGGTAGCAGGCGCCTTACTGCCGTGAGCAATAAAGGTGGCTTTGCTAGACCCACAAGTCCTTCTGATGGTCTCGTGAGGGAGTGAGATTCAATCCCCACTGTGGCCATAAAAATGGCATCCCTGTTGCGTGTCTCTCTGACTCAGGACAGGGCCTGGAGTTTCTGCTTCATTATGGAATGCCATCCCCACAATAGCCACGTGAACTGAGACTAGGATCAAATTGCCAAGTATATGCTTAGAAGTGGCTTACTAAACTCTACCCTAGCGCATAGTATTTCTAGATGGATGACAATTGTCTATGGGGTCACAGGAGGTCTATCCTGCATGGCCAGTAGCCCCCTGAACCTTATCACCTGGAGGGGAGCTTCTACTGGCACCTCCTGACAGTATGTCCCAAGCTGAGTCACTTCCTCCTTTCCTTTATGCATTTTATCACGAAAAATGTATCTACAGGGTACGGAGAATCCTATATAATAAAAGCCTAATATGCTAAGTGTCCGGTCGTCTGGTCATTCGTTCAATCAATCAAAGTGTAATATGCTAAATATATGCTAAGGCCACTCAACTGCTCGCTATGACATGCACTGACCTCCAGGGGGCAGATGCTCTGGCCGGAAGGATAGCTTGCTGCTGGGTCCAGATGATTGGGGCTGAGTGAGACAGGCCGGACTTGCCCTGGAACCTTCCCGTGGGCCCTCTCCGGCTGGCCAACCCCCCATGTCCCTCCTCAGCCATGATTGTGCATTGGTGGGGTCCCTCGGCCTGGCCTGCACCCTCTGCAATCCAGGTTGAAAGACCCCCACCCCCAGTGCACGAATTCCGTGCACTGGGCCTCAAGTAATAAAATAAACATTGATACCCATCTCCTTGATTTAACCATTTAAAATATATTTTCATCTTTATCTGTTGTTCTACATTGCCTTTTATTTCTTCCCTGTGCATTTCTTTATAAAATAGAACCCCTTCTTTACATAACTGTAATTACTCTTCTTTGAAAAGTTGTCCGTCTGCCCTGTCTGCTGTCTGGTGTAGCTCAGTTGGTTGGAGCATTGTCCGATGCACCAAAGAATCGCATGTTTGATTCCTGCTCAGGGTACATATGCATGTTTTGGGCTCAATACCAGGTCAGGGCACGTACAGGAAGCAACCTATGGATGTTTCTCTCTCACATTGATGTTTCTTTTCTTTTTTTTTTTTAATATATTTTATTGATTTTTCACCAAGAGGAAGGGAGAGGGATAGAAAGTCAGAAACATTGATGAGAGAGAGACATAGATCAGCCACCTCCTGCACGCCCCCTACTGGGGATATGCCCGCAAGCAAGGTACATGCCCCTCACCAGAATCAAACCTGGAACCCTTCAGTCCGCAGACCGACGCTCTATCCACTGAGTCAAACCGGTCTCGGCTCGATGTTTCTCTTAAGCATATCCTCGAGGGAGGATGAAAAGCTATTCTTCCATTGGCAACATGCTAAATATTTTCACTAATTTGTGCCAGAAGTTCATCGCCGATTTGAAATCCTCTCAGACTTTGGTTCTTCCCACCCAACTTCCAGTTCACAATCTAAAACACGTATACAAATTTGTTTATTTTCCATATTACAGATTCTGCCTTTTAGATATATCTCTATCCAGTCACTTCTGTCTCCATTCCCACCAACAGAGACTTATGGCTTTTTTGGAATCCTCCAATTGTCTCCTGGTTGAGTGGTCTGTTACCCTCTGAGCAGATGAATGCTTTTATTTTTTAAATATATTTTATTCATTTACTTTACAGAGAGGAAGGGAGGGGGACAGAGAGTTAGAAACATCGATGAGAGAGAAACATTGACCAGCTGCATCCTGCACACCCCTCACTGGGGATGTGCCTGCAACCAAATTACATGCCCTTGACCTGAATGGGACCCAGGACCTTTCAATCCCCAGGCCGATGCTCTATCCACTGAGCCAAACCGGTTTTGGCCAGGTGAAAGCTCTTAAAACACAGTATACCACATCTCTATAGAAGCATTCCAGTAGTAGAATTTATTTATTTATTTTTTACTGGACTAGCAGCTTCTAATGTTGTCTCTATCCGCTGTCCACATGCAAAACAAGAAAGAAAAATAAAATATCTGTCTAAGGACAGATAGATATCCACTGATTGCTGGAACTTAAGTGCCATTTCCACACATGGGAAGGTTCACAAAAGCATACATGAGAAAATAACGAAGCTGTAGACTGTTGGTTGCAAGAGGAAATTGGAAGCAAGCTTTGCCCACTGCTCCAAAGACTGGAGGCCACAACAATCTGAAAACCAGGCCAGGCAGCCAAAGTGTTCCTAGCACCAGTATGTCCAGAAAATTCTACCGTCAGCAAAGACACAAGCAGGGATGAAGCACCAACAGTGGTTTCCTTCAGTGTGGAGACTCCCATAGTCAGTACATGCTGGAGGCTAATTTTCCTATTTCCCCAACAACATGAGCAGAAAGCAAGATTAGAAATATTAATCTCAGTCAAAGGAGAATTCAACAGGTGAGGGGACTTCATTTAGGCCAAATAGGACAGTGAAAACAAACACATTCCCTAACAAATAGGTAATTAATTTTATGCAAAAAAAAAAATGACAAGAACCACTATATAAAGAGAAACGGAAAGACGGCAGTATGAGGCAAAATGAGCAGAAGTACTAGGCTGGAGACTGTAACATATTAAGTCATAAAACTGATCCCCCAGAATTAAGTGATATAGGGAACAATATATAATTTAAGATGTTGATTAATAAAATTGCCTTCACTAGCTGTAGGGAAGCACCTTATTTTTAAGTGAACATGGACCATTAAAAAGTTAATCTACTGAATCACGAAAAGAGCACCCATAAATTCTCAGTAGCAGGAATTATTACATGGATCTCAGTCTCTGACCACATTGCAGTACAGAGAGAAAATAAGAACAATCATTTAACAAATGAACAAAAACTTAATCAGTGGAAAATTAAAAATCACTCCCATAAATGAATATGGAATCAAAGGCAAACTAGAACAGAAGCCAGTTTTGGGAGGACAAAAATGAACTCAAGTCAAAATTTAACCGAATGGTGGGGTACACGTCTTAAATGCTTTGCTATTGGTAACATTTCATATTAATTAGGCAAGTCTCTTAAAAAAACTAATAAGATAAATGGGGGAAATTAAAATAAGTAGAACTGCAAATGAGAATGCTACATACAATTCCATAGTTATAATTTAAAAATTGAATTAAATGAGGCTATTTACCAGGAAAGCAAAAAGCTATCAGATTCCCTTGAAAAGGAGTAGAACATGGGAATACACCAAAAACCAGGGTAATCATCAATAAGCTATTAAAAGGGTTTGGGAGCTTTGATACCAAGAAGTTTTGAACAATAAATTCTGTCAAATTCCTTAGAAGCAGATACTATCCCTAAAACTATATATGTATAAATACAGATATACATATACATATACCCATTCTGCTCTCTG
Organism: Lasiurus borealis; assembly: GCA_004026805.1. Taxonomy (NCBI): domain Eukaryota; kingdom Metazoa; phylum Chordata; class Mammalia; order Chiroptera; family Vespertilionidae; genus Lasiurus; species Lasiurus borealis. The sequence goes on from PVJN01012457.1 coordinate 35,084, forward strand.
TCCTTACAAAATAAATTATTTCCCAATTTACTTTATAAAAATAACCTAACAAGAATTCCAACAACTGACAAAAGAGAGCATTAAAAGAAAAATTGTAGACCAGTGACACTTATAGATGCCAATTTCTCGTTTAAATATTAACTAAATTCAATAGTATATTTTATTTTTAAAATAAATTTTATTGATTTTTTACAGAGAGGAAGGGAGAAGGATAGAGATCTAGAAACATCTATGAGAGAGAGAGACATCGATTAGCTGCCTCCTGCACACCTCATACTAGAGATGTGCCCACAACCAAGGTACATGCCCTTGACCAGAATCAAACCTGGGACCTTTCAGTCCACAGGCCGACGCTCTATCCACTGAGCCAAACCAGTTTTGGCTCAACAGTATATTTTAAATAGCCATTCATGACAACTGTCTTTGTGGTTTAATATTGAGAAATATGGTAATCAAGTCAATATGTAATATTAGCTTAGTTGTTACAAACAAAAGCAGAAGTAAAAGTTCTCAATTCTTATTTTTTTCAAAAGAGCTTTTAGTAAAACAGCAATTTACAGACAACTTCTTAGTATGATGAAAAACAGCCATCTTAAACCAGTAGCCACTTAAGAGTGAGTGGAACAAACAGGCGAGTTATTACTGTGATTATCTCACACCATTGTGGAAACCTAGCCAAGGCATTGCAGCATGAGACTAAATATAAGGAAGAGAAAAGACAAAATTATAATTATGTCTACTTAGAAAAGCCAAGAGAATAAATGGGAAATCTACTGCAACTAATGAGATAATTGAACAATGTTGCTGGATAGGAATTTGAAAAATACCTACCTACAAATAATCTTTGGAAATCATACAATGGGAAAAAGGTAGCAATAATAGAAACATAGCAGGGGGAGAACATAGACTAAACAGAAAAAAGCAAGACATTGGAAAAAATATGCAAAACATAGAAATACAAAACTTGGGTAACAAAAATAAAACAAATATAAATAATAGTCAATGGCGAGCTATATCTTATTCCTGGAAAGGAAGCGAGAATAATGTAAAGATATTAATAGTTTTCACATAAATGTGCATGTCTGATGAAACTTCAATAAAAAACTCAACTTGATTTTTCTTCTTTTGGAACATGACAAAGTACTTTTTAAGTTACGCTGCCATAAAAATTAAGAATACCGCAGAGAATTTTGTGACAAAAAAATATTAAGACCTGCCTGACCAGATATGAAATATATTTCACAAAATCATTATGATTAAGTCAGATGCTGCTGGTTCAATAATTGACAGAGAAAAAAGCAATTTAAAAATCTGCTTATAATTACACTAACATATAGGGTGGGGCCAAAGTAGGCCTATAGCTGTAAGTACATGAAATGGTTTATTCTTGTATTATTAGAAGTTACTTATTGTGTTATCTATCTATCTATCTATCTATCTATCTATCTATGTAAAAGCCTAAGTGACCATTATGACAGAACAACCAGTCAACCAGTTGCTATGACGTACACTGGCCACCAGGGGGCAGATACTCCATGCAGGAGCTGCCCTTTGGTGGTCAGTGCACTCCTACAGCCAACCTGCAGGGGTTTCCCCCCTTCCCGGTCCCCTGGCCAGCCGGCCCCAATTGCCCCGATAGGGACTCAGCAAGATGCCCAATTGGTCCCAACTGCCAACCAAGCCAAGAGACCCCACCCCGTGCACATGCACAGTTTCGTGCATTGGGCCTCTAGTTTTTCATAAAACTGTAGACTGAAAACTGACCAATGGATTTATTAACAGAGTCTCATTGATGACTCTAGGACGAGGTGGTTGGGTAAGGGGGAAAAAAAAGACAGAGGCCCTAGCCGGTTTGGCTCAGTCAATTGAGCGTCAGCCTGCAGACTGAAGGGCCCCAGGTTCAGTTCCAATCTAGGGTACATGCCAGGATTGCGGGATAGATCCCCAGAGGGAGAAAAGGAGGTGATGCAGGAGGCAGCCAATCAATGATTCTCTCTCATCATTGATGTTTCTCTCTCTCCCTCTTCCTTCTTCTCTGAAATCAATAAAAATATATATTTTTAAAAAAGATAGAAAAATAAGTCTCTCCCTTGGGACAACTGTCTTTATATGAGTTTTGTTTCAAAGAGGAACAGAAATATAGGGAGAAAGCTGGAGCTACCAGCAGTGAAAACCATTGGAAAATAGAATTAAAATCGATCTTCATATTAGTATATACTGCAAAGAACGCTGCACATGGCTTAATGAATGAAATGAGGTAAAATTAAAAGAGAAAAATATCATAAGAAAATATGGGTGAATAATTATATAACCTTGGGGTGAGAATGGATCATCTAATCACAAGAACAAAAGAAGATACAAACACACAATGCACAATTTGATTGCAAAATGCTGAAAAAACGTAAGTAAATAAAAGTCAAAATTCTCTAAATATGACACAATATATCATACCAAACTACCAGTCTTATTCTATGTTAGGAAAATGTGTCTACCAATGTCTTTAGAAAAAAACCAGCAAAAGTCAGAGACAAGAAGAAATACAACTGGCTTATATTACATGTAAAAAAACATCCAAAATTATTTGTAAATTAAGAAATTGCCATCATGATAAAATTGGATTTTTTTAACCATCTTAAAATGTTATCAGAAGTTATTAATCTCCAGAATAGTTCTCATGCTCAATATTAGCTCAATATTGACTCAATGAGGGTTGAGTCACAGTATTAAAGAAAATCTTACTAGTATATAGTAGATTGGCTGTATAAGTGACTTTAGGAAATTCATGAGTTTTGGACGTTAGCTTAACTTCTAAAAAAGTATCTCAAGAAACTAACAAGCTAATAAAATAGGTAAGCAACAGGACAATTAGCAAGTATTGCTTATAATGTAAACTAACAAAAACTGTCTATATGTAAAAAAAAACAAACCACAAAACTAGTTAATAATGTAAATGCCCAAAATGACAGATATTAAACTCCTATTTCCTAGAATTGCTTAACATGTAGTAAAACATGTAATGTGCTATTAGGGGTTAAGAACATAGAACCTGGAACCAGATTGTCTAGTTTCAAATCCTGACTCTGCTCACTAACCAAACGTCCTTAAAGAAGTTATTTAACCTCTTTGGACTGTTGTCTCTTTATCTGCAAAATGAAAAATATACCTCATGGGGTTATTAAAATTAAGTAAATTAATATTTATGAAGTGCTTACAACAGTGTCTAGCACATTAATCATTTACTTAAAAATCAAACTACGTTAAATCAGTAAATAAAATATTCATGCTGTGTTAATTGAAAAAAGTAGGATGCAAAACTATGTGTTGCATGAGTTTCCATTTGAAAATAGTTTCTGCACACACAGCAAACGTGAAAGAAAATATTTGTGATTCTCTTGGTTAAGATAATCCATTGCTACTCATAGGAAGTAAGCCGTTACTCATAGGAAGTAAGCCGTCAATCAAACTGTCTTCACTTCCAGGTGTTTTGTTTTGGGGTATTCTGAAGATTGGGCAATGTGTCCAGATAAGTATTTTATTTATCTTGCTTGCAAGGGCTTTGTCCTAATTATAAAAAATTCACTTGCAATGTCTTTTACCTTTCTTCCTTCTCAAACTCCAATTAGAAAAATGCTAGACCTATGGATGAAGTCTCTTTAGTTTGCCTTTTAGTTTCCCCATATTTTAAACTAGTGGCTCAGTGCACAAAATCACACATAGTAGGCTGTCTACTGCTTCTGGGCAGCTGGAGGGAGCCACAGGTTGCCCGCGGGTGGGAGCCAGAGGGAAGGGACCGAGAGATGCTCTATGTATCTCCTGGTGACAGCCCCACCCACCCGCACACCACCTGCTGCTCATGCAGCCTTCTGCTGATGGGTCCTTGTGTGTTGAGGATGTGAGGACTATTTGTATATTAGCCTTTTATTATATAGGATTTCCCCACATGGGTCACGGTGGTGTGGGGCGGGGATCAGTGTGAGCTGGCAGGAACACTGATGTTTTACTTTTTTAAGGGAACAGCAGTATCTACTGGATACTATGCCAAGTTCTACTAGTCAGTTGTTTGGACCTAACTAATTAATGAGATATATTTTAGGTATTTCTTTTGATCTAGAGCAGTGGTTCTCAACCTGTGGGTCGCGACCCCTTTGAGGTTGCATAAGACCATCGGAAAACACAGGTATTTATATTATAATTCATAACAATAGCAAAATTACAGTTATGAAGTATGAGTGGGGGTCACCACCACATGAGGAACTGTATTAAAGGGTCGTGGCATTAGAAAGGTTGAGAACCACTGATCTAGAGGTACTATAAAAAAAATTACTAAGGCCAAAACCGGTTTGGCTAAGTGGATAGAGCTTCAGCCTATGGACTGAAAGGTCCCAGATTCGATTCCGGTCAAGGGCATGTACTTTAGTTGTGGGCACATCCCCAATAGGCAGTATGCAGGAGGCAGCTGATCAATGTTTCTCTTATCGATGTTTCTAACTCTCTATCCCTCTCCCTTCCTTTCTGTAAAAAATCAATAAAATATACATATATTTTAAAAATTACTAAGATAACAAGCGTGCCATAAACTGAGAATAGTTGGGAAAACATTTTTTTTTTGTATTTTCTTTAAATACAATCTAAATTCCTGGTAGTTTTTATCCTTCAATTGAATTTTTACTTTCCATTATGCTTTTCATTTTTAGAAACCTGTTTCATTGTTTGAAAAATATCACTGGTGAATTTTTCTGTGCCTGTGTTCCTTTAAATTCTCTCAGCATAATTATGCACGCACACTTCGTATTCTGCATTTGAGAAGTGCGCCACCTGCAGGTTCATTATGACTTCCACTTGGTGATGGGCTTTGTTTCCTGAGGTCTGTGACGGGCTAAACTTCTTAAAAACTCTGTGGAATTGCTAGTGGTAACTGGATTTAAAGTACATTTCTTTTTAAAAAATATTTTCTATTTCAGAGAGGAAAGAAGAGGGAGAGAGAGAAATATTAATAATTAGGGAATCACTGAACAGCTGCTTCCTGTACACCCCCTTCTGGGAATCGGGCCTGCAACCCAGGCAGGTGCCCTTGACCGGAATCGAACCCAAGACCCTTCAGTCCACAGGCGAATGCTCTGTCTACTGAGCTAAACCAGGTAGGACTCAAGTACATTTCTTTAATGAGGGTTTGCATTTGCTTATTTGGGGTCTTACCAACCTGGGTTCAATTTAAATTTTATATTCTAAATTATGAGACTCACACAGGAACTGTGAGTTACACTTAAACTCAGGTGAGGGTGATCTGTGGTTAATGGTTATCAGAGATGCTTATCTTTCTCTTTCTATCCGAAGGCATCTTGGATGCAGGCATTCTACCCCCCCTCCCCTGCAAGGCAGATCCACCCACCCACCCATCCTCGCTCCAGAGCCCTGACTTGGGGTCCATGGTTCTAGGACAGCATCTGAGTCCCATCTCCCACTTTGCCCAAGTTCCAGCATCTAAGTTCCACTGGTGGTCCTTCAAATTCAAGCTCTAGGAAATGAGGGATTGGAAAATGTCCTAGAGCCATTATATCCATTATAATATAGCTAAATACTTGGTAAGCTGGAAAATCAAACTATAAATTTCTCCTGTAAAACAAAATAAATAAGGCAGAATCGAGAGACATGGCAAAGAGCTCTGGAAAAGAAAAATAAATTAAAAGAGAAAAAAGAACAAAAGAAATTTGCTTGGATTTGAATAAACACGTCGTTTTTCAGATGGAAAAGATTTACCTTGTGCCAAAAGGTTGAGTTTTAAAAGGCCCACGACTTAAAACATCCTGGTAAAATGTGAGAACATTACACACAAAGAAAACTCCTTAAAGGTTCCAAAGAGAAAAATATTAGATTGCTTACAAAGATATGGGGATTCGATTTATATGTTATTTCTCAATAGCAATGCCGGGATATAGAAGAAAATGCTCCAGTGTTCTTATTTTGCACGGAGATGCAATATCCTGTCAAAATTGCATTACAATATGTAGGGCAAAATAAAGTCTTCTGGTTCTGCAAAATATTGGAAATGTTTCAACCCTCAAATATTTCTGAGGAATAAAAAGATAATCCGATAAAAGAAATAACAAAACCAATGAATAAAAGATACGAGAAAATGGTTAAAGAAATCACTAAAAGTTAAGTTTAAATAATTGGTGACACATGATGTTTTAAAAATGTGTAAAAGAACCATCTGGAACTAAAATCCCAGATGTTCTCAACAGTGGTATCTGCCAGTGAGAGTAGTGGGAAGTGTAAAACTACTAAAAATTTTATTCTTATATAAGAGGAGAGCCAGATACTATAGCTGTTGACAGAATTGTGAAAAGTTTTCAAGGGATGTGCAATGACTAGAAGAATAGGAAGAGGTTCATACATTCTGAATTGCTAGGAAGAAAATGTAAAGGAACAAAGGTATTTGTAAAACCAATTCAGTAAAGGGCAAGACAGAAAGAAGCAATAAAACAGTAAAATTAAAATGCATCAGAAATCTGCCGAGACCGGTTTGGCTCAGTGGATAGAGCGTCGGCTTGCGGACTGAAAGGTCCCAGGTTCGATTCTGGTCAAGGGCATGTACCTTGCTTGCAGGCACATCTCCACTGTGGGGCGTGCAGGAGGCGGCTGATGGATGTCTCTCTCTCATCGATGTTTTTGATTTTCTATCCCTCTCCCTTCTTCTCTGTAAAAAATCAGTAAAATATATTTTTTAAAAATGCATCAGAAATCACCAAGAAGAGGTCATAACATTTAGAAATATTTATGCATCCAACATAGGAGCAACTAAAAACATATACCAAGCAAATATTAACAGAAATACAGAGAGAAATTGGCAGTGTAATAGTAGATTTTAACTACTCCATTACATCAATGAAAAGATCATACAGATAGAAAATCAAAAGGGAAACAGCCTTAAATGATATGTTACATCAAATGGAATTAATAGATGTATACAAAACATTTCATCCAAAAACTTCAGAACAGTTTCTTTCAAATGCACATGCATAATTCTCCAGGATAAATCATATGTTAGTCCACAAACAACACTCAATAAATTCTGAAAGATTGAAATGCTATTAAATATCTCTTCTGATCACAACTCTATACTACTTATTACAAGAAGAAAACTAGAAAAAAAACACAAGTGCATGAAAACTCAATATGCTACTAAATAACCAATAAGTCAAAGAACAAATTAAAGAGGAAATTTAAAAAATACATTTTTATAAAAGCAAATATTACCAGAAATACGGAGAGAAATTGGCAGTGTAATAGTAGATTTTAACTACTCAGTTACATCAATGAAAAGATCATACAGATAGAAAATCAAAAGGGAAACAGCCTTAAATGATATGTTACATCAAATAGAATTATGGAAACAAATCTATGGGATGCAACCGTAGCAGCTTTAGGAAGGAAGTTTTCTTGCCAATATATTGCCTCACAGAACAACAAAAATCCAAAATGCTCTCTCTTTACAACTAAAGAAATTAGAAATAGAAGAACAAATGAAAGTCAAAGTTATAGAGGAAGGAAATAATAAAGATCAGATCAGAAATAATTAAAATAGAAACAAAATATTAAAGTCACTAAAACTAAGAACTAGTTGTTTGAAAAGATAAATGAAATTTATCCAATCTCATCAAGAAAACAATTTAATAGTGCCCAAATAATAAAAAAAATAGTAGGAACAATTATATGTCAGCAAATTGGAAAACCTAGAAGAGGCAAGAGACCTGTCCTCAGAAAATGGTAAGATATTAAGAAAAGAAATTAAATATTACAAAAATAAATGGAAGAATATGCCATGCTCATAGGTTGGAATGATTAATATCATTAAAATGTCTGTAATACCCAAAGCAATCTACAAATTTATCACAACCCTATCAAAATACCAATGACATATTTCACAGTACTGGAGAAAATAATCCTAAAATTTATATATAGTCACAAAAGACTCCAAATTGTCAAATAAATCTTGAGAATAATAAAAACTGGTGGTATTTCTCCCTGACTTCAAAATGTAATGCAAAACTCTACTAATCAAAACAGCATGGTACTGTTAACAAAAACAGACAGCTAGATCAATGGAACAGACTATAAAGCCCCAAAATTAACTTACTTATATTGTCAATCTATGGCAAAGCAGGAAGGATATACAATGGAGAAATAACAGTCTTTCTAATAAATGGTGTCGAGCAAACTGTACAGAAATGTGCAAATGAATCTGAATTGCTTTCTTACACGATATGCAAAAATAAACTCAAAATGGATTAGACTTAAATGTCAGGCCTACTAATGAAACTATAAATCACCCAGAATACATAGGCAGTCAATTCTATGACATAGGACTTGGAGAGTGGATAGTGTTCGGATTTCTCCATGAGCAAGGGCAAAAGAGCAAAAAACAAGTGGGATTACATCAACCAACTTTTTTCTGGCAAAAGACCCCATCAACAAAGTGTAGAGACAGAAGATAATTGCAAACGACATACCAGAGAAGATGTTAATATCCACAATATATAAAGAACTCATACAATTCAACAACAACAAGACACTACATTTTGAAATGGTCAGATGATCTGAATAAACACTTCTCCAAAGACCAACTGATTTATGAAAAGATGTTCAACATTATTAATTATCAGAGCAATGCATATTAAAACGAGATGTCAGCTGACATCTATCAGAATGGCTACCAGCAATAAATCAACAAATACCAAGTGCTGGCGAGGAAGTGGAGGAGAAAAGGGAACCTTCGTTGATTTTGGGTGAAGGTATATATGGTATCGCCACCATGGAAAATATTATGGAGGTTCCTCAGAAAAATTAAAAAAACAACAACTACTATATAAACCATCAATTTCACTTTTGGACATTTATATGAATTAAACAACATTAATAGAAAAAGGTGAAGGGGAATAAGAGGTATAAACTTCCAGTTATAAAATAACTAAGTCACTGGGATATAAAATTATACAGCACAGAGAATATTGTCAATAATATAATGTCTTTATACAGTAACAGATGGTGATTATATCATAATGTTGTATACCTGAAATATAATGTTGTATGTAAACTATCACTTGATTAAAAAATAAAATAATAAATAATAAATCTTATTCATGCACACATATACACACATAATAAATAATAAATCTTGTTCCTGCACATATATACCCCCCCACACACACACACACCTTCACTATAAAATGCATTAAGGGGAAATGCTTAAGAATAGCTTGGTAATTCTGAAAGAGAGACACAGAAGTCAATCGGTCCGTCAGTTTACTAGCCATCGTATTAAAAATAAGCTGCTGTAATAAAAATAAATGGAGTGTTGATTGTAAAAAATGGGACAAAATTTGAGCATGGAGAAAGAGATCCAGGGATGGAAAGGCATTAAAATGATGATACGGTACAGAGGTACCATTTCAAGTAAGTACGTACAGAGAGGATGTGATACCCAGGGAAGTGCTTTAAAAATCCCATATAATAAAGAGCTCATATGCTAATTAGAACAAATGACAGAACAGCTTTCCAGGAATGACCAGTGGGCAGGGGGGCGGGGCCAGCGAGCCCGCACTGCCAGGCCAGCTACGGCTGTCCCAGAGACCCCCTTCCCACAGAGGTGGCAGGAGAAGTGGTGGTGAGGTCCCAGCACCTCCACGGAGGTGGGATGGGGAATGATTATGGCACCTCAACCTCCCATGGCCCCTCGCCCAGCTGGCCCAGGCCCCCCCAACCAGTGAGCCTGGCTTCTGGTTGAGTGGCACTTCCCCTGCCAACCACCCCCCCCCCATCCTCGCTCAGCCAGAAGCTGTACTCAGGGCTGGTGAACCCAGTGGCGGTGGCCGGAGCCTCTCCCTCTGCAGCAGGTGGCCGGTAAGGAACGAGGGGTCCTTGACTGAGAGCCCCAGGGGGGTCGGGCCTAAGCCAGCAGGCGGACATCCCCCAAGGGGCCCTGGGCCGAGAGAGGGCACAGGCCGGGCTGAGCGGCCACCCCCGCCCCAGTGTTTATCTGTGTTCGTGTTTTGTATTCAGGCCGGATCATTGTGATCATAGAGCTCTTGGCGAGTCATCCTGGAATTCTCAGGTTCCCTCTCATTTTACCCACATCAAGCTGCCCCCTTAACGCAAGACTGACCCTGGATTCATCCCCCAGATTCAGACAGGGGCGGCTGTTACACTCCTCTTCTCTCTCCCTCATCAAAACACACGCAGCGCTGCTCCTGGCAGTCAATCCTGCTCGCAGCGTGGCATCCGGGGCGAGGCTAATTGGCCTCCCTGTCCATTAGTGCCCGGGCCACTGCCCTCCCGTGGCGGCGGTTACACCCGTCTTTCCCTCCGGGCACCGATCTCCCGCATCAGGGCAGGCAGCTGCGAAGCGGGTCCCGCCTCGGGAGTGGATCACTCCTTCCGGCAGCAGCAGGAGGTCAAGGATGCTGAGCCTCGGTCCCAGTCCCAGCCTGTCAGAGTCAGTGCAAGCAGCTGCAGCACGCACCCCGGATTGAGAATGGGGGCCTGGCATGTCTTTTTATTATTATTATTATTAATATATTTTATTGATTTTTTACAGAGAGGAAGGGAAAGGGACAGAGAGCCAGAAACATCCATGAGAGAGAGACATCCATCAGCTGCCTCTTGCACGCCCCCGACTGGGGATGTGCCCCCAACCAAGGTACGTGCCCTTGACCAGAATCGAACCTGGGACCTCTCGTTCCGCAGGCCGACGCTCTATCCACTGAGCCAAACCGGCTTCGGCCAGAAGGGGAGCCTGGCATGTCTTGCTAGCATGTCGTTAGCATGCAACATGCCTGAGACTCAGACAAAGAGGCTCACACCACGTGGACACCAGCTTTTGTCACTCTGCGGGGGGACCTCTGGGAGGGAGGAAGGCGCGTGTGAAATGCTTCCCTTTCACACGCAGAGGCGGCGGAGAGAAGTGGGACCAGGCCTCGGGCCTCCCCGTGTCACCCACACACACAGCAGCGAGGCATCGGGAGCGGAGAGTGCAGAACCTAATAGTATGTTTTCCGAGAGGCGAAGCCACGTATTAACCGCTTACTGACCTGAAAAAGAAAAAAATAGTTTGCCTGCTCTCAATCAGTGTAAAACCATCCGAGGGTAATTTCAGAAGTTAACCATGTCCCTCTGCAAATATGAGGTGGGCACATGTCAAAGATTGACTCAACGGATGAAGGATGGAACTGGAAGAAGGTGACGCTGGTTCAGTGAGGGTGCGAGAAGACCGGGTTAGGCACGCTAGGATTTAGGGTCTGAGAAAAGGGTTAGGATAGGGTTGGTGATTGAAATACAGTGGTACCTCGAGATACGAGTGCCCTAACAAATGAGATTTTTGAGATACGAGCCGTCGAGCGAGCGATTTTTGCTTTGAAATATGAGCAACAGTTGAGATAGGAGCAATCGCGCGGATCGGCCGGCTGCACATGACCCGCCAGTTTACCGGGACTCGAGCGTCTCATAGTTTCCCACGCCTCAAGGTTACGGGACGAATTAAACTCGTATCTCGAGGTACCACTGTGCAAAATTGGTTCAAGTCCCACAAGGCAACAAAACTCTTAACTACACGAGGGTTCTCTCTTCTTGCTTTGGACAAGATGAGTTCACACGGATACCAGCTTTATAGAAATCAATATTTACTCTTAGAGAGTGATCAATACTGAGTGGTAAGTTTAAAAAAAAAGAAATTAAGACTCACTCCTCCGGAGAACTAGGTAAGGCTTGGGCAGCCTAACAGACAATGCTCAAGCTTGACATTAAACAACGTGCCGTCATCCTGTGGTCTGTTCCAGAGTCTTGAAGCTTCTTCTTCCACAGCTGTATCCAGGGTCAGTTCTGGATGGCAGAGAGAGAGAGGACCCTACTTCTCTCAAGAATTACAAAGAGGCCTGACGGGTTTGGCTCAGCGGATAGAGTGTCGGCCTGCGGACTGAGGGGTCCCCGATTCGATTCCGGTCAAGGGCATGTACCTTGGCTGCTGACACATCCCCAGCAGGGGGTGTGCAGGAGGCAGCTGATCAATGTCTCTCTCTCTCTTATTGATGTTTCTAACTCTCTGTCCCTCTCCTTTCCTCTCTGTAGAAAATGAATAAAATATTTTTTTTAAAAGAATGACAAAGTGCTATTTCCTAAAGGTTTGCATCTCCCACAAGTGTGAAGTCCTTCATCGCAATGTGATGGTGTTTGAAGGTGGGGCCTTTTGGAGGTTTTAATAGGCCATGAGGGTGGAGCCCCCATGAGAAGAGATTGAGATGAGCTTTGGGTTCTAGGCTGTCTCTCTCTCTCTCTCTCTCTCTCTCTCTCTCTCTCTCTCTCTCTGTCTCTCTCTCTCTTTCTCTCTCTCCCGACACACCTTGATCTTGACTTTCCAGCCTCCAGAACTGTGAGAAATAAATGTTTGCTGTTTAAGCCAGCCCATTCACGATGACATTTGTTATGGCAGCTGACTGGACAAAACCACAGATCAGGATAACCACGTGATCACGATGTCACTTCTCTATCTCTACACACGCAGGTCAAAATGCAAGCCATCAGCGCTGTTTACCGTTAGAGGACAATTGTCTGGTATAAACGATGCAAATAAGGCTTTGATGAGTTTTGGTGCAGAAGTCTCTCTTTTTTTTAAAATATATTTTATTGATTTTTTACAGAGAGGAAGGGAGAGGTATAGAGAGCTAGAAACATCAATGAGAGAGACACTGATCAGCCGCCTCCTGCATGCCGGGCAGTGGAGATGTGCCCACAAGCAAGGTACATGCCCCTGACCGGAATCGAACCTGGGACCTTTCAGTCTGCAAGCCGACGCTCTATCCACTGAGCCAAACCAGTCTCAGCCAGAATTCTCTTTTTGAACATACATTTTCTCTTTTCTTGCTGGATATCTAGAACTGGTGGATCATAGGGTAAGTTTATGTCCAAGTTTTATTAAGCTGTCAGTCTTTTTCAAAGCATCTACGCCATTTAACATCCTTAGCGGCAACACTGGGATATGAGAGTTCCAGTCTCTTCACACCCCTGCCCAGTCCTGTCAGAGCCTGCCTTCTCTTTTTCATTATTATTATTTCATGAAGCTTTTCATTGCACTTTCCTAAAGGGGAATGATGTTAAGCATCTCTGCATGTGCTTCATAGCAATCCAAATATTTTCTTTGGAGAAATGTCTATTTAGGGCATTTCTCTCTTTTTAAACTTGCATCTTTATGGTACGGAGTTGTAATTTTTCTTTTTAGACGCTGTGCGCAAGACTTTTATTGGATGCATGATTTGTAAATATTGTCTAACCGTGGCTTGTCTTTTCATTTATTTTTAATGGTATCCTTAGAAGCTTAACTGTTTTAAGTTGTGAAAATGTGCAATTTATTTGTTTATGAATCGGGTACTTGGGTATATCTAAAAAAACTCTTTACTTACCCTAAGATCATGAAGCATTTTTTTAATGTTTTATTTCAGTTTAGTAGTTTTAATCCTTACACTTAGGTCTATAGTTTATTATTAACTAATATTTGTGTGTCGTGTGAGGTAAGGTCAAACTTAATCATTTTTCATTTTGTATATAGATAACCAATAATCTCAACACCATTTCCTAATATACTTTCCCCATTACATCACCTTGACACCTTTGTCAAAAAATCAATAGATAACATAAGGATTATTTTTCCAGACTTCATCTTCTAAGGTGGCACCAGTGCTACAGTCTCTTGATTATGACAGAAATTACCAGTGTTTTTAAACCCACATCCTGGGATATCATTATTTAAGAGTCCGGAAATATTTTTAAAAAAAGAAAAGTTGTAACCTGCACCTTGTACACACAATTTATAACGTCGAGTTGATCACCATAAATATGATTTATACCGCCAAGTGGGTAATATGTTAACACATGAAATATAGTACCACCGACAACTGTATGAATAACAGAAAACCACCTGGGAGCCTACAGATTTGATAAATTCCTTAGGTTAATGCTACCGGGGTGGACAGCTCACAAGTGTTGGCTTATCTTCATGAACAATCCATGTTGAGTGGTCGTATACACATGAGCTAAATCAAAGTAGAACCAACAACCTTTTTGCTTGCCTAACCATAAATCAATAAAATATATTTTTTTTAAAAAACTAGGGAGCCGAAACAGGTTTGGCTCATTGGATAGAGCATCGGCCTGTGGACTGGAAGATCCCGGGTTGGATTCTGGTCAAGGGCACATACCTTGGTGGCGGGCACATCCCCATTCGGGGTTGTGCAGGAGGTGGCTGATTGATGTCCCTCTCTCATCGATGTTTCTGACTATCTCTCTCCTTTCCTCTCTGTGAAAAATCAATAAAATATATAAAAAATAAATAAAAAACTAAGGATGATATCCTATCAATATCCTTAACTCAGAACATCTGTGGAGACCTTAACTCCAGTCATATGTTGAGATTCTGGGTGGACGTGGATTTTTTTCTTTAAATATATTTTATTGAACTTTTACAGAGAGGAAGGGAGAGGGATAGAGAGCCAGAAACATCAATGAGAGAGAGACATCGATCAGCTGCCTCCTGCACGCCCCCTACTGGGGATGCGACCACAACCAAGGTACATGCCCTTGACCAGAATCGAACCCAGGACCCTTCAGTCCGAAGGCCGAAGCTCTATCCACTGAGCCAAACCGGTTTCAGCTGGACATGGAGCTTTAAGGGGGCAGTAATGATCAACCCCTCTCTCTTGCTATCAATTATCTAACAGCGAGCACATATCTCACGTCTAGCCAGTGAGACTTAAAAAATAAAGCTGTCTATTGAGTGATCTGAGCGAAACCTGTTCTAGTTAATTTTTTTATTTATTATTATTATTATTATTATTTAATATATTTTATTGATTTTTCACAGAGAAGAAGGGAAAGGGATAGAAAGCCAGAAACATCAATGAGAAAGAGATATCGATCAGCTGCCTCCTGCACGCCACCCACTGGGGATGTGCCCGAAACTAATGTACATGCCTTTGACTGGAATTGAACCTGGGACCTTTCAGTCCCCAGGCTGACGCTCTATCCACTGAGTCAAACCGGTTCTGGCTAGTTAATTTTTTTTTAAGTGCAGGCACAACTCCTACACTTTCCTGTCTCTGGGTATAGATGCTGGGGGACCCGATGCTCAGAGATAAGACCATCCTCAGCGACCCTAAGGGGAAAGCCAGGAGCCAGACAGGGAGGCTTCACAGCCCTGAGCTGCTGAATTCACCAATTCTACAGTTTCCCAGCTCCGGACTGCCTGTTCTGGCAGATTCTCAAACTCTCACTGATTGATGAAGGCACTGACTTCGGGCCTGCTCTACCTGCATCCAATCACCCTGCCGACTCCCCGCGTTCTCCCGGGAAGATAACAGCCCGCAGGTGCGATGGGTCAGAAAGCGGCCGCCTGCCCGCCAGCAGCGGAAGGTGCGCCCGTACAAAGCCATTTCTTTCCAGATTTTCTCCCACTTTGACACCAGAAAGACGATAACCGATCTTTCAAAGGTAATTCCGGCAGGTCATGCGGAGACCGGGCAGGAGGGGCCTGGACACACCCTGCGGAGATGGCAACAATTCTCGGAGGAAGATGGGACTCTCCGACACCGAGAAAGAAGGGAGGTAAAATGAAAATTATTTTTTTAAAAAAGAGATTGATCCTTTCTCCCCGGATAACTTGGAAGATGAGCCTGTGTAGGCAGAGATCCCGGTGTAAGTCAAAATTTCCACAGGTGAAAGGAAAAGAGAAAGCAGAGTTATAGGCAGGGGTGAGAGAGTTGGTGGTTAGACTGAAGCTAAAATCACTGTCCTGGATGGCACGGGCTGATACAGTGAATGAACTTCAGGTATGCTGACAAAGAAGCATGCAGATCAAAGGGCCAGCCAGGTAACAATAATAATAGTAATAATAATAATAATAATAATAATAATAATAAAGCATGAATAAATAGCATATAATCTTTTTAAAATAATTCTTTATGCTAAAGTATTACCTATGGCCCCTTTTCCCCCCATTGACTCCCTCCAGTCCACCCCCAGCCCCTGTCCCAGACCCTCATCCCCCTATTGTCTGTATCCATGGCCATGCATCTATCATACCATATAGTCTTAAAATGTTATCATAAATGTGTTCTCTATATTTAATTGAAATAGTAAATGTTCCATAT